>CAUYTI010113988.1:0-24757 GCA_963575145.1 Galago senegalensis
TTCATTTCTGAGGCACCTTGTTGCCTTGTGCAACTATAATTCTACTTATGTGGGCCACGGAGAAAAATGAACCAACTCAGCACAAAGTAGGTTACCTGCTTTTCAAAGTTCTAAGATTAAAAAAATGAGGATCCTAAAAACTTTTACTTCCTAGAGGTGTCATTAAAATGTAGTAGAGGTAGACTAAAAATTAAGAAAAAGCAATTTTGAAAATGTTTTAAAGTACAATTACAAAGGTATAAAATAAAAAATAAAACTTATCTACCCCCAAATTATCGCTTCAGTCTCTTTGACTATGTTCTAGCTTCTTGTCTTGCAAAATCAAACACTATCTCCCTCACAGGGAGGAAAGCTCTAGTCTGAAGTAAAAATGGAGCCCAGGCCAGTGATCCCAGGGCAGTCAGGGGCCACAGCTGCCGCACCCATGCTGCATGAAGCCACAGCTCCACGATCAAGGGCAAAGCCAAATGCCAGTCGCTGGCATTTTATGGTTGAAATTACTTCCTTGACTTTCTTTACAATTCTGTTAAGATCATTATTCAGAGCCACCCAGAATTTTCAGATTCTGTTGTACAAATGAATGCTTAAGTAGAATAAAATTTCCTTTCCTACTGAGTCAGAAGATTAGTTATTAAGTTGAATCATATGAAATTGCCCAAATGAATCAACTGAGTACTTATCAAAATCAGTCTAGAAAAACTGTTGGAAATTACATTTATTTATTGGGGTAGTCCATCCCTCTGTCATCCATTTGAACAAAACTAAATAACCCCCCTCTTTAAGGAAGCTTTAGATGTTATTATCAGCAATACAGAACTATTAGTAGAATTTAAATGAAAATAGGCGTGCTCCCCCTTAATGGGCACAATGGAAGGGTATCAGTACGGCACACCACTCGGGTGCAGGACACACGTCCAAGAGGGACTTTACCTAACAAATATAAACCCTGTAACCTCATTGTTTGTACCCTCACGTTAACCTGAAATTTTAAAAAAAGAAAACAAACACTAGTTCATTTTAAAATAAATAACATAGGTGGAAGAAAATTTACAAACATTCTAGGAGAAGCAATGTCTACATTGTTCTAGAGAACATAGCTGTTCTCCTTCTTCAAAAATGTCTCTGGAAAAAGTGATTCCTCGTCACTCATAGGCAGATCGCTCCAGTATTTAGCCACTGACATCGTTACAAAAACATCTCACAACTTTGTGACTTGTAATAAGTGTGTTGTATTAGCACAAGAATTTTAAGTGCTTAATTTTCTCATGTGTAAGACTGAGTTAAGTTCCCTAACAAATGTAAAGAAATATATTTGAGCCTCTCAATATATACAAAATAGAAATGTAAGATTCCCCTAAATGTGCTTTTAAAGCAATGAAATTGCTTAGAAAGGTGGTGGCTATGCCAATGGTAGCCCAAATGTGATCAGCACAGCACTGTGTACCTCGAGGGCTGCCTCAGTGCCCCCTCCTCCAGCCTGTGCCCTATAGCACTGTGTAACCTTGAGGGCTGCCTCAGTGCCCCCTCCTCCAGCCTGTGCACTACAGCACTGTGTAACCTTGAGGGCTACCTCAGTGGCCCCTCCTCCAGCCTGTGTACTTTGGCTCTTGTTCTCCTGAAGGCCTTGGTAGAACTGAGTAGCCTCCAGGCCTGTCACCCAACAGATGTCTTCTGCCTCTACTTTTTCTATTCCTAACAGAAATTACCATGTAGTCCTTTAAGGGCATCTTTTGATCTCAACTGGCCTCTCTTACAGGTTCCCTACACATCCTGTAAAATGCAGACAACAGAGCTATTGACAATTTCCCTCCTGTCTTATGCATGAGGAGAACCTGTCTGGGCCTCAGGGCCCTGGTTTCTAGGATTACTAGTGGCTGAATGCGTCTGTCTTGGAGCCATGGTATGAAGTTTTACTTGTGGGACTTTCTGTTGGTTGCAACTGTCATAATAGATAGGCAGCAAGGTTCCTATGGGACAAAAACAACTAAGGTGGCAGGTATTCAATTATTTTGTTTAACTGTTTAAAAGCTGTATTTCATCTCAGATATATGCGAACATAAATATTCGTAAAGGCAAGGAGACCAAGCACTCTTTAAATAATGCAGTCACTCTTCTGGGGGGGGGCGCAGGGATAGGGTCTGTTTGGCAAATGTTTATATTCAAGAACGATCGGAAATCAGGATTTTTTTTTTTTTTTTAGTAAATATGCTTTTAGGCCTCTCAAAACATTACAGCTCCTTTAATTCTTTTTATCTTATGTTCACTTAAAATGGTTCTGACACGTCCAAACACCCCTGCCCTTTTTGGGTATATCACTAACTAGCAGAGTTTAAAGTCATAGTAAAATACAAAAATAAAAATAAAAAAGAGGGATAAGCATGTTAGACAACAGAAAACATAGTCTCAGATCAAAATAACTCCATTTCAGTGATCTTTAAAAATCATTATTTGTATAACAAGCACAATAAAACCCATTCTTTTAGGGTCAAGAAAATAGTTGTGAATCCAACTGTACAGGGTATTAGGGAATTTATCATCTAGTAATACTCTGTCTAGTTTTTAAAAAGTCATGCTGTTATTTTTCCTTCAAATATTTCCAAAGGTCTACAGGAAAAGTCAGACTGCTAAAATTTATGGGGGAATGTGAAGTGATGAGACCACATTACCAAATTACACTGTATCACAGCCGAGTAGCCCCCCAAACCCGGCGAAACCGCCAGCACCAGCAGGCAGACGCACTTCTCTGCAATGTCTCTGCTTTCAGACAAAATAGGTTATGCCATTTTCAAGGCTGTGGAGAATACTAAGTCTCAGACTTACTTGAGAACTTGTTGTCTGATATTGTTTCTTAGCTGGTTCTTATTGAGATGAGGACTCCAAGTGTGAGTTGCCAAGTGGTTTGCAACAAAGTTATCAACACGCTGTCTCAGGTTCTGATAGGCAGGCTAGAAAGAAAAACGAACATAAATGTTAAAAATCTTCAATGACACACAGTGTCAGTATCGATAGTCTCAGGAATGTATCTGTACTTGTGTTACCATTTCTTACAGTATTAATGTGGCAACAAAGTTTCATAGTTGATGACAATCTGCTGTAGGATAATTTATTCATTCAAATGAAGCTTATTTTGTCCAAAACCAGGTGTTGGGAGATAAGAGGAATACAAAGAAGTCACACTTAGTATAAAGGACTAGAAAACAAAACACAAATAAATGTTATTGTTGGGTGGTGTACAATAAAAAAAGGAGAGAATCTGACCTTGAGAATGTGAGCTGGAAAAATCAGTTTCAGTGTTTCAAAGTGTATCTGGAAATAGGAATGGGCAGCTTTGCAGACTCAGTCAACAGTATAAGCAAAGAACAAGTGGAGAGAAAACAAGGTTAGGAGCATCTTGAAAGCCCCAAAGTTGGTAGTCCAATTTGGCTGGAGAAGAGAACGTAAGAGAATAAGATGAAGCTGGAGATGGGGCGCCAGAAAGCTTTGGGTACCTGGACGAAACATTTAGAATTATGGACAGAGAATGGGACAGCACTGCACACATGAGTGAGTGACATGACAGCTGAGCTCCCTGATGATTAATCATCCTACAGTGAAAAAACAAAACACGCTTAGGAAAGTATGTAGTAACTAAAGCACTAAAGGTCTGTGCCAGGGTGGCAGATATGGGTTGAAAAGCATTGACACAACAGAAATTACTGACGAACAAAGACTTGAACTGAGCATTAAACCTGATGCAAGGCAGTGGTTCTCAACCAAGAGTGGACACCCCATCCCCACACTCCGGGGGACATCTGGCAATATCTGGAGACGTTTTTGGTTGTTACCACTGAGAAGTGCTACTGGCAACTAGCGGGTACAGGGCACAGATACTGCTGAGCATCTCACAAGGTACATGACAACCCCCAACAGCAAAGACCTGCCCAGTCCAGATGTCCACAGTGCTGAGTTTCAGAAACCCCAGTAAGAGACATGAGGAATACAGGAGAGAGAAGTAAGAGGGAACAGGGGGAGGGAACACACAGTATGCCAGCTCTACTTAAAAGGACACTGCCTGGAAGGAGTATACTCCATTTCCTAGAGGCTGTCCCCCAATCCCTGTGACCTCTCTACCCCTCTTTCATAGTTTTAATGTGGATGAATTTGAGCATCCCTGAATGAGTTTATGTTCCACCTTTATATTGCAACAATCATCTCTTGTCCCTTTAATAGTCTACCTGTCCATCTGGCAAGCTTCTCGCCCTCAGAAATCACCCGTATCTGTGAAGTAATCCTGACATCCACGGTAGGCTTACGAGACCCTTCATCCATGTTCCCACTGTCTTTTACACGTAAGAGCAATTCTGGTACTGCACTGTATTTGGGGGAAAAGAGATCCTTACCTTCCTACAGAAGGCTGCATCTCCCTTAGCTTGTCAGATAAGCAATTAAAGAATAGTCGGCAGATAACTTGGTAACTGTCTATGACACTGAATGGATAAAAGTTTTATCCCTATGAGATGCCCTTTCATGGCTCAGCGCCTGTAGCTCACCGGCTAAGTCATCAGCCACATGCACCTGAGCTGGCAGGTTCAAATCCAGGTTGGGCCTGCCAAACAATGACAACTATAACCAAAAAAAAAAAAAAAAAAAAAAAAAGCCAGGCACTGTGGGAGGCTGAGGCAAGAGAATTGCTTAAGTCCAAGAGTTCGAGGTTGCTACCAGCTGTGACACCACAGCACTCTACCCAGGGTGACAGCGTCTCAAAAAAAAGACTCCTGAGATGCCCATTCACCACTTCCAATTTCCAGACTTCTGATACCTATTTCTATTCTACAAAGAATAGAAATTGAGACTGTTCATTTCTCACGTTCTTCCACATTTATCTAAAATTTATGTGAACCCAAACAAATTATTGCTCCTCAGTGATTCTAAAGCATAATTCTTCTGTGCACTATTCCCAAATCTACAAACATTTGTTAGGCTCAAACATCGCAACGCATTTTGTATTTTAGTCTAGTTGTTCCACATCAAGTTCAAATTTGAACTAGACCAGTGATTTTCCTTGTTTCCAAGTTCTTCTTTCGGCAAAAAGTCAAGTGACTAGAGAAATGGCAAAAATTCTTTGTGAACTATTGTTTAAGGGTTATATACACACATATCTTCTTCCCTTCCCAGGGCTTTGCCCCAGTGCCCTGGAGTCATCCTCGACCCCTCCCTTTCCTTTTCTACCCCACATCCAAACCCTTAGCCAATTCTGCCTGCAGCGGAATACACTCAGATTCCGACCACTTCTCACTCTCTTGATTGTTCCTACTCTGGTTCAAGACCTTCATCTCTGGTGGATTACAGCACTGACCTCCTGGCTTCTACCCTTGCCACCCAAAGTCTACTTTCCACTCAGCAATTAGGGTACATCTTCTCAAATCAGGTTACCAACATAATTTATTGTCCAAATCAGATCTCTGCTGAGCATGAAAGAGGACACTATTAATAATTATACATGGCCAACCCACCCAAAATGGAAATAAGACTATATCCTTTTTTTGCTGAACACCTGCGGCTCCCAAGGCCTGCCAGGTCTGGAAAGGCAGAGAGGGGCACTCCGCCCGCCCCACCCACCCCACCCCTCGGCAGGTGCTGCCTGGGTCTCCTGCACCTGCTGTACTCTCTTCTCCCAGTCCAGGCCCCAGGCAGCTGCAGGGCTCTGCACACCTCCTTCAGTTCCTTCACAGATGGCTCAAATAACACTTTTTTGAAACCTGCCCTGAACAACTTATTTAAAACAAAACAGGAAGCCTTTCCACTCCTCACCTTGCTTATTGTTCCCATGGGACCATCAAATACTATTTGTTGTCTCTCTGCTAGGATGTAAGCTCTGTAATAGTGGGACCTCAGGTTCACTACTGTATCCCTGGCAACTAAACAAAGCTGCCTGGTACATTAAAGTTGCTCAGTGAACAGTGTCTGAGGGACTAAATTGACCAGGAGCCATTTATAATGATAAAGTGTTCCAGAATCACCTTTCATTATTGGGAAGGGAGGCACCATACCTGCTTGGTTGATGAGCTCCCTCCATGGGACAGAGTTATAGGCCCCCTGGTCTTCTCTCCTCACACTCCCTGGTAGCTAATCAGTACAAAGGAGTCACAATGGCTTAGTGACTCCTGGGCTTGCTCCAGAGATCCAGGAACTGGGAGTCTCCCACGCAGGAGTCTTGGCAGTTGGAGGATCTTGGGGCAGCCCCAGGTTCCACTTCCTGGGTGGGAAAGGCTGATTTGGTCTGCTGTAGCCAGACCTCTCTCCAGTTAAAGTCTGCAATGACCCCAGAACAGTTCGGGGGATTCTATAGTCTTCGGCAATAGCAGCAGACTTTGGTACTTCTCACCATGGTTTAAACACATGAGACTGGATGCCAGTTTTACTTGCAGAGTACCTGGCAGGTATCAAATGTCTTGATTCTTAAATATGTATGTGACTGACATAATCCAGTTACTGTCACTACCCTACTCGCAGGTAAGACTTTCTAACAGGAAGAGGGAGGCTTTGAGGTTCATTTATCAAAAGCACCCACAGAATAAGTGGCAGGTGAAACTCAAGGACTTCCACTAGAGTGATGCTCCTTTCCATGAAAAGGGAATCTCATTTCCACCTGGCCCACTTGTCACACTGATATGAATGTTAAAGCTCCTATGAAGAAAATTTTGGCTTTTGTGTATATTTTTGGAGGCTTTCGGACTTTCTTTCTTATTTCTATTTTTTTCAAATAAGAAAATAGAGTGTAAAATACTATTTAATAAGAATAAATATTTAAATTAAATTAAAATCTACATAATTGCTAATTAAGGGTGAGGCCAGAACCTAACCAGAGGAAGATAAAGAGGGGGAGTAGGGGTGGATAGAAACAGACAGCATGGGAGAGAGAGTCTGAGTGAAGGAAGAACTTCAGACCCAGGCTCTCCCCTCTGTCTGAGAAAAAAGTGTCATTTCAGTTCTACTCTTCTCTGGCCTCAACCATTAAAACAGGGTCCCTGAGCTCCCTGAAACTATGTACAATATTAGGCTGACCCACAGAATTGCCTATAGTCAACAATTTTTAATGTATAAAAACAGCACCTTAACAGGTATATAAGCATTTTACTTGGAGAAGATCTTAGCTGGACTGTCAAAGCCACTGTGCTTCCCTCAACCCCTCCAAGAAAGGTTTTAATATTCTACTTTGTGAGGGACTAACAGGAATATTACAAACACACAACAATAACATTTAGGGAGGAGGAGATGAAGAAAAAGTTAAGCTTTAGATATTGCAGCCCCCTAAATCAGTATATTAAAATCTTCAGTTTGCATATGCAATGATAACACACAGATTCATGGATTTCTGAGGCCAACAAAGTGAAACCTCTTCTTATTGGATACAAAGAATCACCTTTTGAGGGAGTAGCATTTACCTGGCCACATCTAGTCTCTTTCCATTAAATAACATTAGTAAACAGAGTAATAGGACATTATTTTTAAAAAGATAGCTGTGCATATTCCGTAATGCAAAGTAAGACAACTATATACTTTCTAAGTAGATGAACACCCCTCCACCCACCACCCAGGTAAACGGGATTCTCTGTGGTACAAAAAAACTCCAATACTGGAAAAAGCACATTCTACACAGTGGACCCACTATCAGAGTCCTGATAAGGGAAGATGTGCGAGGACAGAGAGAAACTGTATGCAAAGCCTGGGAAGCCTCTGTGGATCTTAAAGAAACAAGTTCCTGAAAAGAGTCAAACATACCAGGGAAAACTCCAATAGACCCACCCAAATCTAAATAAAAACAAAATAAAACAAACAGAAAACCTATTCATTTTCTAACAGGCGTCCCGTTCCACCTGCTTCCAGAATTCCAGACTCAACTGGTTTTCCACCCTCACTGCTCCTTCCCGGTGTCCTTTTCTCATTCTTTGTCAACGCACCTAAATTCACCTGTTCCCCATGATGCTCCTCTCACTCTAATCGGCAAAGCTTGCTCCCTTTTCTGGCTTCTAACTCTTTTTGGACAGGGCATCTCTCAGCTGACCTTATCCCTCTCCCCGTTACTCTTCTGAACTAGCTCTCGTTCCCCGCCTATTCTTCCCTTCACTGTCTGTTGTCGCCTCTCCTCCATCCTTTCCTGTTGAATGGCTTTGCTCTTTCTGCCCACATCCCCTTCGAGAAGGGACTCGGCCTAAGCTACCTAAGTCAGTCAGTCACCGCTAGAAACCGAACTCAAGTTTCCATCTCCTAACGAGGCTTTTCACTGGCCAGGACTGCCTCCTCATCTTTGCACCCCCGCTCCAATGTCCAGCAAAATACACTGCAGATGATGTGATTCAATTATCATTTAGTGATTTCTCCAAAGAGCAAACACACTGCCCTTAACGCTCAGGAATCTTCAAAAGAGATAGCATAAATAACTTGGATACAAAGCAAACCGGCAGAAAAATCTAGAGAGATGAGAATGAATACAAAACCGAGCCCTGTTAGCGTTACTGATACTAAACCACTCTCCCTAAGAACAATGACTTAGTCTCGCTCCCCAGACCGGTGCAATGCCCAGTGCCGAAGCCGCGCCCGGCACGTAGTAGGTACTTCAGCGCGCACCGGTCAGGAGAATGCTCGGACCGGCTGGTGAATGCACTCACTGCGCCCTGCACAGTGCATGGCACACGGCTGCCGCTGCAAAGGGAATTCGGCGAGCGGAACGCCCTTGAGGTCCTCCCCTTCCCCGCAGACCCCCAGACGCCGCGCGCCCCGAACCTTGGTGTCCACGTCGGCCAGGCAGTCCCTGCGGAACTGGTCGAAGAGCCCCTGGCTCTTGAGATGGTTCACGATCATGGCCACGAGCTGCGGGTCCCCGGCGCCGGCCCCCGCGCCGCCCGCCCCACCCGCACCGGGACCAGACCCGGGGCCCGGCGGCGGCGGCGGCGGCTGCGGCTGCGGCTGAGGCGGGGGAGGCGGCGGCGCGGGAGGAGGCGGCTGCGGCTGCGGGTTGGTGGCCATGGCGGCCTGAGCCGGGGAGGGCGCGGGCCCGCGCGAGCGGGCGCTCCTGGGAGGAGGCGGCTGCACTGGTCCGGCCGCCTGAGGGAAGCCAACGGGATGTTGTTACGGAACCAGAGGATCCAGAGCAACCCCGGAAGTGAAAGGGAACCGGGGGAAGGGAGGAAAAGGCGGTGACAATAGCAACCAAACCCGACGACGGGGGCCGCGAGGGGCCATTTCCGGCCGCCGCCGGGCGCGGGCGCCCCCGGGAGGCCGGGCTGCGCCGGAAGTGGCGGCGGCGGGAAGCTCAGCCGGCCGCGGGCTGCGAAGTTGCGGCCGCTGGCCCGGGGCTGGCTTGCAAGGCGGTGGGGAGTTCTACCCGCGCGAGTCCCGGGGCCCTGGGGCCTCCGGGTGCCTGCTTGGAGCAGACCGGGTTCCATGCGCGAGGGCATTTTAGCCTCTTTGCTCCTGTTTCACGGAGCAGTCGAGATCCATGGCCGTTTTTGATGTGACCGTAGGTGGGGCTGCTTCTGCTCAGCTTCCCAGCCCACTTCGTCCTGGGTTTGGGATCCTGTCAGGCTCGCTTCCCAACAGGTAGCTCCAGGGCCCAACAGGGTCTCTGCCCACCTCCAGTTCCCTCTTAGGCATGCCTTTCACTCTCAGAGTGCCCCTGGCTAGACCTCGCTGCCTCCAGTCCCATTCCGGTCTGTGAAAACAAACAGGCTTTTAGTCTGAAGGGCGTTGCTGTTGAGTGCTACGATCATTGCAGGCCCAGCTCAGATAGCATCGTGCAATATGTGTCAGGCAAGGCGATTTCGCAGGTGTCACATTTTTACACTTACAGTCATCTCCCAGGGGGATTGGTAGGTTCTAGATACATGTAGCTACTGGTTACTTGAGAGTTACTGTTAAAAATAGGCCTGACTAATGCTATACCCCATACTATGCCATACCATACCATACCATAAACTGTGTATTGACTTGATATTAATATTGAAATGCACTAATTAAAAGCAAATAAAAACAAAGGCAACATCACTGTTACACACATTTACTGTGTTATAAAACAGCTTTATAAATGCGGTGTACAATTCTAGTTAAATGGCAGTCCATGCACATTTCAAAATCACTGTTGTATTTTTTTTTGTAACTTCAAGTAAAGCCTTAGCAAGTAAAAGTGTTACAGAGAATAAATGGGAGCTGGGGAGTGATGCAGGAAGCCTCTGCTTACTCAGGGCCTGGCACACCAAGTTTAAACTATCGATTTTTTTTTTTTACATATGTTTACTTTTAGTCTTTGGAAAAACACTAAACTACCTCTGACTATTGGCCCCAATTTGCAGATCAGGGTATTAAGGTCCTGAGAGAGTAAATTGTGCAAGGTTACACAGTCAGCAAATTGCTTGACTTTAGACCATGTTATCCTTAAGGTTATTATTAGTACACGAAGCAACATAAATGTCGCAAATTTTCGTAATTATTAGATAGAGTGTAATTTTATTAGAAATCGCATGAGTAAAATGGAGTTGCTTTTTAAAATTCATGTATCTGTGGGTAAATGTCTAGAAGGAGAAAGATTGAGCATCAATTCTATTTCTATTTTTAATTTTTATAGCTGTATGTCCTGAAAAACCTTGTTCATATGAGCATATGAGGTACTGTGCCTGAGAATGGAGTTTTGGTGTAGTGATATCATTTAATTATTATTATTATTATTTTTTGGGACAGAGTTTCACTTTGTCAGCCACGGTTGAGTGCGGTGGAGTCTTAGGTCACAGCTACCTCAAACTCTTGGGCTCAATGGATTCCCTTGCCTCAGTGGAAACTGAACATACAACTGGAGCAGCACAGGCAGTGTGGATAGAAAATGAAAGAAACCTGCACGGGGCTCACTGTAACAAAGAGAAATTTTGTTAAGGAAAGTTTAGATACTTCCAAAGAGAGTTGGAAACGAGCACTTCTCACAAAAGAGAAAAGGTGCGCGACCGAGGGAAGACGCAAAGCTCTCGGCAGTATAAATATTCTCTGTTTGAAAAGGGCTGCAAGGCTTTCATTGGCTTCTCTGCACCTCCAGGCAGTATTGCCCTTTCCTATTGGTCATCTATGATCCCTTTCTATTGGTCATTGGTTGCCTAGGTTACTTTGTAACCCTATTCTTATGGGCCCTCCAGAGTTCCTGGTTCAGCAGGCCAGACTTTCCTCACACCCCTCTTGAAGCCTCTTTTTTAGTGTCCCTTGTCACATGCATTCCTCAAGTATATTCTTGGCTCCTGTTATGTGTCAGGCACTGGTCTAGAGATGGGAGGGAGAGCAGGTGAAGGCAACAGACCAACAAAGCTCCTCTACCCTTTTTTTAAACAATGTTTCCATGCTTCTGGAACAACTGGTCAACAAACAAACGCATGAATAAAGTATCAGAGGTGAGTACCCTGTAGAAGATTAAGCAGAGAGATCTGATACAGATGACCAGCAGCTTGCAAGTTGGGGTAGATCTCTCTGAGGTCTGACTGTCACCTTGAAGCCATCAGAAAACAAGGGGCATCCTGGCAGGGAGTACAGCAGGCACTAAGGTCCGGGGCCAGGAATCAGCTGGTATACTTGAGGAATAGAAATAAGGTCTTGGCAACTGGGGGTTACTGAGCAAGGGGTAGTGTGGTAGCAGATGGAATTAGACACAGGGCTTTCAAAACAAGAATCAGAAATGCGTTTTGTTCTATGCAATGCAAAGCCACTGGGGAGTTTTAACCGGCGAATGGCATGACTTCATAGCAGATGTAAAGAGCTCACCACCTGTCCTGGCACGAGATGAAACACCCGGTTATGTTAGCTGTTGTTGACTTTTCATTTAATCCTCACACCAGCCCTGTGCCATCGTTCCTATGAAAGGAGATCACCCCAAACCTCAGCTGGGCAGAACTTTGAGGGCTGACATGATTTTCAGCCCCTTTGGGAAAGATCTTGCATTCCTGACAAAGCACTGGAGTATTTTCTGATAGACTTTAATGAGATTTCGAATCCTTCTGGGAAGTTAGACTGGCTCCACTTTGCTAACTGTTATTCTTTGGATGTGTCCAATAACCTTTAACCAGACCTTCAGAGGTACAATACTCTTTCAGCCTTAGGCTGTCCTAACAATCTTTAAACCAGACATTCCTCTTTTTAAGCTCTACTTGAGTGGCGTTCCTTAAGTCACTTTTGTTTTTCTCCCCACCGAAAATCTCTGAACTAGATTTTTGGAAGTCTTTCCCCTTACAATAAGCTTGAAAGAAAATGTGGATCAACGTTCCCACGCAATTTTATCTGAGACACTGCTTTGACAGTACCATTATCGGCATTTTATGGATAAGGAAACCGAGGCTTTAAAAACATTAAGTTCATCCATGACGCAGATTTCCGCCCGAAGCCTGTCAGTTTAAGCACTGTGCTGTAGCGACCCACACTCCAAAACCAACTTAAGATTCTAAGAAACAACAGAGCAAATTGAACCCAACAGATCATATTCCCCAGCAACCACATACTTCTTTTACCCCTGTCCCATTATTATCTATTTTACTTTGTATCCATTTGTGAAGACGGGGCATTCCGTGGTCTGTTATGGTCTGTTATGGTTTCCTGTGTTCTCCACCGGCTTTACATGTACAATTTGACTCCATCCCCACTCTGTTTCTTGACTTCTAAAAGTCCTTGTTTTCTCTTTTCACTAACTGAACCCAATCCTAACTTGGTGGACCTTCTTCCTAGGTTTCTCAAGATCTATTAAATCTCTTCTTATGGCCTAGGATGTCACTTACTTGAGACTTCAGTCCCGCTGCCCCTTGTTTGGTAAATGAAGTTTTATTGGATAATACCTGTACTTATTTATTTACAACCGTCAAAGGCAGATTTCAGGCTACAAGGACAGAAGTGACTGATTGCAATGGAGAACACATTTGTGCCATCTGGCTCTTTACAGAAAAAGTCTCCCAATTCCTGTCCTTGAGTCATAGATGCTTCCCCAGACTGGCTCAACTTTCATTATCCTCATCACTGTGGTACAAGGAGCACAGGACCCTTGTAGAATCAGAGAGTATCAGGGCTGGAAGTGGGTGTTTGTGGTCAGCCAGTGCAGTTCCTCAGCTGAGGCCAGAATCTCCCCCAAGGTAACTCCTTAAATGATGGTAGAGGCACTCCATCACCCGAAGTAGTGGCCATTTCATCTTTTTGTGGGACATTTTAGCTGTTGGAAAATGATTCCTTACATTGAGCCAGAATATGGTGGACAAGAAAAATCACTGAGGTTTAATTATCTGTGAGTCCCTCTTTAGCCTTTATTGCCAGCAGGCGGGGCAGGGCTGCCTGTGCTGTGTGGTCAGTGCACACACTCTGGATGCCCCCTGAGAGAAAGATCCCAAGAGCAGATGCTGGCTGGGTGTGGCTGTTGAGGTGGTGTGAGACAGGAACTGCCCGTGAGGCTGGGGTCAGATGTGCAGGAGTTGTCTCAAATCATTCTTCACGGCTTCTGGAGTAAGCTGTGGGTACAAGGATGCTCCAACCTGTTGAAATTTCTCAGAAGGGAAAACAAAGGGGACCAGGTGCCTTCGGGTTGTGTCTGTCCTGCTGAGGCTCACCGCATGGGCTTCTATTCCCAAAGCAAACACCTTTATTTATTTTTGTGAAGACAGTCTTACTTTATCACTCTTGGTAGAATGCTGTGGTGTCATAATTCACAGCAACCTCAAACTTTTGGGCTCAAGTAATCCTCTTGCCACAGCCTCCCAAGAATCTGGGACTACAGGTGCCTGCCACAACACCCCACTAATTTTAGAGACAGGGTCTTGCTCTTGCTCTGGCTGGTCTTGACCTGCTAAGCTCAAGCAATCCACCCGCCTCAGCCTCCCGGAGTGTGGGATTACAGGCAGGAGCCACCATGTCCTGCTTTCCAAATACTTTTCATACCAAGTGGCACCCTTGCCACAGTTATGCAAATTCCACCTCACTGCCTTCATCCCCAGCCACAGATTTTCTCTTCTCTGTCCTCAACTTTGCTCCACACCAACAGGGGTGGAGGGAGAGAGGAGGAGGGCAAAGGTTTTCCAGGGCGCAGGGCACAGAGTGCAAGGAACTCCAGATGGGATCTCAGAGGTGCTGGCTTCAAAATTTATGTTTACAGTAACTGCTTGTGTAACTTCTTGTCATTTTGTTTCTTTCCTTTTTTTTTCCCTCTAAAAAAAGAGCCTAAAGTTCAAACAGTTTCAAGTGCTTCTCACCTAACCTTGAGTCAAGGGACCTCAGGGGGTGTGGGCAGGGCTGGCCGCAATGCAGACGACAGAGGCTGAATTGCCAAGCCAAGACATCTGACAACGTCCAGCCTTTACGGGGCAGCTTTTCCCTTAGATAGGCTGGGATCCCCTGAAACCCCCCACTAGCACCACCACGTTCCCATGGCCAGAAGCAAGCCTAGAACCTCCTGCCCTTCGTCATCCTTTGCAAATGTGTGGAGCAGGCCCCAAGAGAGGTACGAGGTGATACGGGATCCCTGGATGAGGCACTTTCAGTTTTCATAGCTACCGTATCTATTTTAATGTCTACCAGGAAGTAAAACTAGCACATCAATAGGATTTCATCGATATACTGCCTAGGATGGGGCTCAGTTTAATTTAAATAAGTGAGTTTATTCAAAGAAAGAGAAGTAACAGGGCAGATGGCCAACGCCATGGGGGTCTGTGAGAGCGGCAGAGTGGCCGTCACGGGCCCTGTGGCTCTAAAGGCCTCCCTGCTCTCCTCCTCCTCGGGATTTCTTCTCTCTCTGCGTCCCGGGTCGCGCCGTGTCCTCCTCAGCACAGTGACCGTCACAGGCCCTCTGGCTCTGTGCAGAGAGGGCACTGGACACCACACGAGCTTTCAGATTCAGAACGGGGGCCCGGACAAGCACAGAGTCTGCGCTGGGGTGTCCGCTCCGTCCTCCTTACTACAGGGCTGTGCTTTGTCAGGGGAAGCTCTGCTTTTCTCCCTCCAGTTTCGGATCAGTGCCGGGAACCCGCAGACAGCAAACCAAAGGGAAAGCGAGAGAACAGGGCTGCGCGGAGAGCGCATGCGCACCTCGCGGCTCCGCGGAGGCTGTGCGGCTCCATCGCCCGAAGGCCTGGTGTGCTCGGGTTCCCACAGCGCAGCGACAGCGTGAGGGGCTAGAAGCTGGCAGTCTTGCAGACTGATGATTCTGCCTTGTTTGTTGTTTTTGTTTTGTTTTGTTTTGTTTTGTTTTTGAGACGCAGTCTCACTTTGTCGCTCTTGGTAGAGGGCTGTGGCGTCCTAGCTCACAGCAACCTCAAACTCGGGCTCAAGCGAACCTCTTGCCTCAGCCTCCCAAGTAGCTGCGACTACAGGTGCCCGCCATGAGCCGTGCGGGTTTTTCTATTTTTGGTAGAGACGGGGTCTCACTCTTGCTCCTGCTGGTCTCAAATTCCGCTCAGGTGATCCACCTGCCTCGGCCTCCCAGAGTGCTGGGATTCCCTGCGCGAGCCATGCCTTGATCCTTCTTAACCATCAGACTTCACTTATTTTTATTTACTTCTTGGCATGAAATAATTTCCTGTATTCCCTTTTTAATGCCCTCCTAGTAGGATAATACATGTCCGTTCTCCTCATCCTGGACGATTTGTCCACGACTGCTGACAGGACTCACCAGGTGTGTTATGTCTGTGTTATCTAATGTTGGATTTAATGTGACCACCCGTGATGAAATGTGTTGTGTCATGGTGGACAGACCCTGGACAGTGGGGCAGCCCGACCTGGATTTCAGTTTAGCTTAGCCACCTGTGATCTGTGAATAGATGTTTCTTACTTAAATAAGCTGGAGTCTTTAATCTCTCAGTAAGAATTATGCCTTTTTTGGGCGGCTCAGTGAGTAGGGCTCGGGCCTCATATACTGAGGGTGGTGGGTTGAAACCCAGCCCTGGCCAAACTGCAATAACAACAACTACAAAAAAAATAGCAGGGTGTTGTGGCGGGTGCCTGCTCCCAGCTACTGGGGAGGCTGAGGCAAGAGAATCACCTAAGCCCAGGAGTTGGAGGTTGCTGTGAGCTGCGACGGCACAGCACTCTACTGAGGTACCCAGGGTTAATGAGTGAAACTCTGTTTCAAAAAAAAAATTATGCCTTTTTTACTGCTGGGGATTTTTTTGGTGAGGATTTACAGGGATCTATATCTATCTATCTATCTATAATACATGTATTTCCGGTCCGCAAGTGTGTTTAGTTTTACAGGCTTAGTAAATACTAGCTCTCTTTTTCCCCTTTTTGGCAAGCTTGACAAGTGCTTGTTCTAGATACTACAGATAAAGGACAGATGCCTGTGATGTAGGTCAACATGGAAAGTTGGTTTTCTTCATGTGCCAACTCTCAGGTAGAGGTGCTTGTCAGGGAATGCTGTGTTGAGATGATTTTAAGGGTCTGCAGGGAAGAGTGTCATAGTTGATTAGCTATGTCTGCCCAGGGTCCGGAGGGGGCAGTGGGGAACGCGAATTCACACATTCACCATCACTGGCACAAGCTCTGCTTTGGGGGAGACAGGACTATTAGCGTGTGAAATCCACCTGGAAGAAATGAATAGTGACTGAGCATTTGGGTAGCAGTAGGCACTTCTACTTACACTATGGCTTGAATCCTCTCAGGAAACTGGGGAGGCATAAATTGGCATTAACAGGACAGTGCTTCAGATGGCCTTGAACCAACTGAGTTCTGCCCTCGTTCTCGGAAATAACTATAGAATGGGCAAGGATTGTAGCACCTTGAGATAAGGAGGAAATGGCTGGAACGTCCTGAGCTCTGTTCAGTCCCCTGCCACCCATTCCAAGAAACAAGATGTCCTTCAGAACTTCAGCCCAGCATGTCACGAGGCCATGGGGAATAACTCTTGCTTTCCAGAGTCCCTGAACTGAGGTGCAGGTGGCGCCCACGTGGGTGAGACTCTGGCCACTCCAGGCAGCTTTCCTGAGCTGTGGGGGACCAGCTTGTCATGAATTCCAGGCTTCTGTTTTCCCATCTCAGCCACCTGTAGGTAATAACTCAAATATATTCTGTACAATTACATTCTGTCTCACTGGACTCAGATGAGTTGGTGACCAGGGCACGGGGACTCTGCTCCAGGCCCTTCTCAGTTTATAACTGAGAAAAGTAGAGTTTCAGACAAGCTAAGTAATTTTCTCAAGATCTTACAAAGTAAGAAGTGATGCGAATGAGATTTGAACCCAGATGTCCCAGGAGCCTTTTGTTTGCCACTGTTAATTTTTTGAACTAGTGTGTTCAAGTAAAGTCCTTTTAAAAATTAGGTAAAAGACAGGTACTTTAAGGTGTGTAACAGGGCACTGACATTAAGTCTGCAGGCTGATGAACTTTTAATTAGTTCTATATACCTGTGTGACTGCCACTGGAAAACGCAGAACTTTCTCTCCTTTCCAGAAGCTTCCTTTGTATACCTTTCCAGTCAATAACCTCTCCACCAAAAGATATGCTGCTTTTCTGATACTTTTCACCACGGACTGATTTCGACTTTTCTCCAACCTCATATGAGTGCATTTATAAAGTAATTTTATTTCAGTCACAGTTCATCCATGTGACTGAATTGGTACTTTGTTCTTTTAAAAATGTCTGTATAGGCTTGGCTTCTGTAGCCACATACACCAGAGCTGGCAGGTTATAGTCCAGCCTGGGCCTGCCAAACAACAATGACAACTACAACCAAAAAATAGCTGGGCACTGTTGTGGGCACCTGTAGTCCCAGCTACTTGGGAGGCTGAGGCAAGAGAATCGCTTAA
This sequence comes from Galago senegalensis, assembly GCA_963575145.1. Lineage (NCBI taxonomy): Eukaryota > Metazoa > Chordata > Mammalia > Primates > Galagidae > Galago > Galago senegalensis. Next base: position 17,778 of record CAUYTI010113988.1, read on the forward strand.
GCCCAGGAGTTGGAGGTTGCTGTGAGCTGTGATGCTACAGCACTCTACCCAGGGAGACAGCTTGAGGCTCTGTTAAAAAAAAAAAAAAAACGATGGGCGGCACCTGTGGCTCAAAGGGGTAGGGCGCCGGACCCACATGCCAGAGGTGGCAGGTTCAAACCTGCCCTGGCCAAAAACTGCAAAAAAAAAATAAAAAAAATGACTGTATAGTATCATGGTAAGAATACACCACAATTTATCCATTCTCCTCTTGAGGAACTTTGGGTTGTACAGTTTGGGGTTATTGTGAAAAAAGCTGCTATCTATATCCTTGTGCTGTCTTAAGGTAGTATGTGACCTTAAAGGGCCTTCAGGTCATGAGGGCAGAGCCCTCAGGAATGGGATTAGTGCCCTTCTACAAAAGGTTTGAGAGAAGGCTTTCTCTCATTCTGCCATTTGAGGGCGCATAGAAGGTGCCATTTATGAGAAAAAGGCTCTCACCAGACACCAAATCTGCTGGCGTTTGATCCTACAGCTTCTCGGTCCCTAGAACTGTGAATGATAAACTTTTGTTATGTTGTTATAACAGCAAGAGTGGACGGAGACACGAACCTTTGCTTTTTCCAGGGGAGAGCTCCACTAAGTCAGAGGCCCGGGTTCTCTCGTCCTCTGCTGCGTTTCCAGAATCCGCAGCAGTCTCCTGCTCAGAGGTAGTCAGACAGTTTCTTGGTAAGTGACTTACAGATTGTCAGCTTGGTTCTTGTCTTTGTATTGGGGTCGTCGTGTTCCGGTGAACAGTAAGGTCAGAACCTCTCTTCCCATGCTTAGGGACTTCCTTCTAAAACAAATATTTTATAATGATTCCTTAAGTATCTTCAAATAAACCTCACAGATAGTACAACATTGTATTTTCTTTGTAATTAGTATCACATTCTAACCATTTACAAAGGAAAAATAAAAAGATAGTGATGCCTAGTAAGGTAATGTATATATCAATAATATATGAACATTTAGAGACTATTAATTTCAAAGATCTCACGAAACACACATTTATTTGCAGCTATACCCAGTACACAGGCAGAATGAGAGATGTGTGATTTTCTGCAATCTCATATCATGAGTTGCATTGTTGTTAGTGATAGGATTTTCCAAATGGTGATCAACTCTTGGTAAAATTTCTCATAAAATAAAATGTGATCTTTCTTCAATACTCTGGAAACTTCATTATATATTCAATTGTGTAAGAATGCTTCATTTTTATATGTGAAGGAAGTGGAGTTGAGGGGTCTATATTTATGTAACTTTTAAAACTATATAAATATTCTGTGGAGTGTTTGGGGCAGGAAGCATATTCTGTACATCATATCATAGGAGGTCCTCACCATGGTCCTCACCCATGAAATGCCAATGAGTGCCCTCTCATCACAGTGCCAGCCATACCCACACATTTCCAAGGTATTGTTAGGAGGGGTGCCAGCCCCCAAGGACCACATTCACATTCAGCTCTCTCATTTTGCCCATGAGGGGATCGCTCCTTTGGAAAGAGAAGAATTGCACCCCGGAACATATAGTAATATAGATGGAAAGCTGGGGCCATGGTCACAGTCTTCTAACTTCTTGGGCTAAGCCAGATTCTGTCTGCCATAGCAATTGGATTCTTGGATTCGAGTAGACTTAAGTTCAAGTCACTCTAACTCCTTGGGCTAAACCAGATTCTGTCTGCCATAGCAATTGGAGGCTTGGATTCAAGTAGACTTAAGTTCAAATCCTGACTCTGACCTTGGGAAAAACAGTTTATGTTTCCAAACCCATTTCATTTGTGAAATTGAGATTAAAAATAACATTTTCCTTAAAGAATCGCTGTGAGGATTAAGAGAGATGTTTACTATGAATTCCTGGCACATACTGAGCTCCCTATGATCACCCTTTCAGTCTCCTTTCTGGCTCGTTTATTCAACAGCCCACAGAGATGGGCATATCCTATTCCCAGGGGGAACTTCCCCATTTGAACTTTTCTCTGCAAAGAAACATTTGTTTGCTCTTTGCTTCCAATGCTTCCATTGGTTCCTTCTGGGGCCAGGCGTGCTTTTAATCTCCCCCTTCTCCCCTAGAAACTGTCCTGAGCCACATTCAACTGTAAAATATCTTGCATCGAGTGGCTGTAAGCACCTGCACACTTTGGCCCTTATAGAAAGAAGAAGGAACGTTGGAGCTGCAATTTCGTCAGGAAAGGAGGAAGGAGGATACTTTTTATGCATTGATGTTGGGCCAGATGTATTGCGGATGGTCTTTTTTTTTTTTCATCCTCTCAGAGCTCTCTGAGGTGGATGTTGTTTATTATTTCCCCATTTTACAGATGAGAAAGTGGAGGGCTCTGAGCTGTTAAGGCCCTTCCTGGAGGTCAGGCTGAAATCAGGTCTGACAGACATTGTTTTGATTGCATTCTTTCCAAAGCAGGACTTGAGGCAGGGATTTGAGTGCTGGTGGTATATTTGGGAGATGCATTTGTTATCCCCCAGCTCCGAATGCACTCTTCAGTACCTGCTCCGTGACAACAAGGGCGATCCAGAGGTGTCTGTGCTTAGAGCGAGAGCTTGCGCGGCTTCCTCCGCAGAGGGCGCCGCGGGGTGAGGGTCCCGCCATCTCTGCGCGCATCGCGGCTGCGCGGTGCAGCTGGACACGAGGGCGGCAGGTGGAGCCCGCCCCGGCCACCAGCTAGACATATCCTTCTGTGCCTTTGCAGCCTTGGCTGGGTGATCTCACCTTTGCGCAGCCCCCTGGGCCACGGGAAGCCACTCCCTGCGAGCCCCCTCCGCGCACTGCGCCCAGTGGGCGGCCGGCGGCCTTTGCGAGCTTCTGCCCCGGCCTGTGCGTGGCTGATCTTGGCTGGTAGCGTAGCACGTGGCAGGCCCATCTTCCTCCTCCTCCCCTCCCGCTCTCCCCCACCATCACTGCAGGTCGCATCGCCGCCCTGGAGGCTGGCCCTCCTTCCCCCGCGGTTCCTCGCGGCCTGCTCCAGCCCGGCCCAAACCGGGCCGACCTGCACCTGTTCTCCAGAGGTCTGAGTCCCTCTGACCTTGTCTGTTCCCGGTACTCCCACTCAGCGCTAGGGGCGCTGGGCAGCGTTTCCGCGCATCTGCCAGAGACAGATTTATTAAACGTGTTTATTAAACGTCTCCTCTTGAACTGTGTGGTTTGTTTCTTAATCGGATCAAGAATCTCCTAGGAGGCGACCCCAGGAAGATGGTGAGAAAGTGGGAAGAGAGAAAAGCCGATACTCAGTATGTTAAAGAGTGGGTCCCTAATCAGAGCAGCGGTGGTGCAGTCCCGCTCACCTCCCTCTGACCGTCTGGGCGCCACACACTTCAGCACGCTGGGCATTTACCCTGCGACTCACTGCTTGAGGGTGGTTCTTGAGGACAGTGACTTCTGTCCTATCCTGCATACCTGGACAGTGTGGAGCACGCTTCTGTGGCTGGAAGCAAAAGATGCCCATGCTCGTGGCATTGCCCACTGGAGCTGCCAGTGACCTCTGGGCTAGCCAAGGAAGTGTGGGAGGTCGAGGATGTCACAGATGCATAGTGGGCTGCTGGATGTCAGGAGGAGACCAGGGCGCTGGGTGTCTGTGAGTGGTAGGACTCACTCCATGGTGAAGAGTCAGTTACAGAAGATCAAATGTTTTCCTGACCCATGTGATTTAATTGTATGATCAATGTTTGCTATGGATAATTGGACTTTTCTTTGGTCTTGACTGGCTGGCTGGCTGGCTCTCTATCCCCAATAGAAGACGTGGTTTTCCACCTCTCTACTGAGTGCAATCAAAGATGGCCTCTTCAGAAGCTGGTGGGCCTGCCGTTTTCAGAAAGTGCCGATGGCTGTGGAATTCAACCAGCAAATGGCAGTGGTGTCTGCATTTTTCACTTTGCCCTTTACAAGAACATTTCTGCTGAAGCAAAAGGCTTTTTCTTTCATCCTGGGTTTTTAAATAGAATATTGGTGGCATTAAGCACTTTTAATTCTAAGAACCAGCTTCTGAAGTTCAAAGCTGTGTTCTGCTGGACACCAGGGTGACAGGGTCTAATCACCAGGAGCACCAGAAAAAAAAATACAGGGAAAGTTTATTACAAAGAGTCATGGGCAGCGTTTGTCGATGTGAAGTGTGGACCAATGGTGGCCATCTCTACATTAGAAGCATGCACATTTTGCAATTATTTAAACAATGTATCTGTGTTCCCAGTTAGGGATGAGATCTCATATATAACTTGCTCAGTGAAAAAAAGAAAAGGATAAAGGAGCTTACTTTGTCCTGAAACGGAAAGATCTTGGGGACACGTCGAATGATTAAACAATAGGCAGGACAGTGTTGAGTAGTTCAGTATCCCACAAGAAGGACAAAAGAAGTGTACCTAGTCACATTTGCTCTTATTTACATACAAATCTAATAAAATTAGCTCACTATAGCCTCAAACTCTGAGCTCCAGCCGTCCTCCCACCTTAGCCTCCTAAAGTGTGTGGATTGCAAGCACGAGCCACTGTGCTCAGCAAAGACTTTTCACTTTATCACGTCCGCATCATTTTTATTTTAAAATTATGTCAATATATTTCCTGTTCACAAAAAAACATAATAAACTGCCCAATGAAGAAACTGATCACTGTACAACGATTGTCTTAAGATAATTTCACAAGCTTTTCAGGTAGCTTCAGTTGAGAAAATGTATTACACGAAATTCAAATACTTGCACACAGCGAACCCTTTGCAAACATTAGGGGGAATGTTCTCATGTGGTCATAGACATTTGTTTTGACGTCCTTGCTGCTCTTCATCGTACAGGCAGCAGGGGGAGCTGTTTCTCCGCTTTTCTTTGCGCCTTCCGCCATCTCTCCAACTTTGTGGGCAAAACCGACCAAGAATTCTGTCATTCAAATCTATGCGCTAAAGGCACCACGTTTTTCTAGATTCATCCTGTTGCCCTCTCGTCCCCAAGATTTTTACGGGACTAGGAACTTCCGGCAGGCTGTTCATGATTACTGAAAAGGGCTGATCCCTGGTTTTGCTGCTGTAAAGTTTTGTTTTTTCTCTGTCCTTGTCCACCCCAGGCAGCTTCCATATTTCACTTGCCGTAATCAAGTCACAGGAAACAGAACTCACAGATTTCCCCACCCCACACTCTGCAGATGAGACCCAGGATTTGGAAGGCAAAACATACAACAAGATAAACCAATAAAAAGAGGTTGGATTTTGGACGTTCGTGAATGGTACTACCATGAAAAAAATACACAAAGGTAGCAGAGGGAGGGACTGAGTGTCGGGTGAGGGTTGTCTCCGTGCCTGGCACGGTCGGTACCTGCGGTGACGTCTCACAACAACACAGCAGAGTGGGTGTCACCAGAGCCACTTGGCTAAGGGGGACATTAAAGCTCAGATGGGCCTAACCATATGCTGCTGGCAAATGGCAGAATTGGAATTGAAGGCTAGACTGCATTCAGTGAGGAAATGTAAATATTTTCTACCATCCCAAATAAACACAAAGCAGTGTTTCCCTAGCGTCTTTCTCTTGTCTCTGCCCTCTCCCCCCATTCTCTGTACCTGAGTTCTCACAGAGATGTACCACCTGCTCCCTACTCCACACTGTGGCCATGCAGAGAGGACAGGAAGAATGGATGTCACTTCAAGAGGTCGGCCTGTGCTCCCTGAAGTGGCTCCTTGTTGTGTGGGGGCAGTGATTCCTTTAGAAAAGTCAGCGACACAGACCCAGGCAAAGTCAGAAATTTCTGGACCTATGGACTTGGGAGAGTGCTGGGAAAGGCATCAGACTGTGTCAAAATTGGGTTGGAGCATTTTGTGCTCAAGAGTGTGTGTGTTTCTGGATCTGAGCGTCCTGGCAACGTCCGCAGGTGGAGGTCATGGTGAAGATGTAGAAATTGGCAATTTAGAGCACTAGGTGGACTAATTAATTACCACATTGAACTTAAAGAACAGTGTCGAGGACCTTCTGCCTGGAGTGATCTGGCCTCATGCTCAGCCTATGTATTAAAAACAGCTCAGGGGACAGAGTTCGGCTCTTTTCAATTCTGAGTAGAGGAAGAAGGGAGTCTCCTCGGGTGCCGGCATGACTTTAGCATCTCACTCTGTGTGTCAAGGGACACGCCACAAGCTGGGGTCCTCGAGGAGACAGTAGTTATGATTATACCTATGGCAAAGATTATGGTTTTCTGTCTGTCATAGTGATAAGGTGTCCCTTTTAAATGACGTATTTAGGTAAAGGAAGGAAAAAAATAGTTCAATAAAATATAATTAATAGTTTAAGAAAAAATAGTTTAGTGGCTAACAGAATAGAGGTATATAAATGTGGCAAAAATGATGAAAGTGGTGCTAAAATAATTGAAATATGGGGCCTTTGTAGTGGATTATTTCTAAGCATACATTGCAGCTCAGACATTTTATAATTCTAATTCCATCCTCTGGGAATCCTGGCCAAGTTAGAATCATATAATGTTAGTAAGGAGAGGGGGTAATCGGGCCCATCTTCCTCATTTTCAAGTTGCTGGAACAGAGGCTGAGAAAGACACGACTGGCCCAAATCACACGGTTTTCTGTTGGCTTGTAGTCTGCGTATGTGGGAGGAATCTCATCTGGCTTTATCTTAAGATGCCTGTAATTCATATGTACACCATGGAATACTATGCAGCCATTAAGAAGGATGGAGAATTTACATCCTTCATGTTCACATGGATGGAGCTGGAGAATGTTCTTCTGAGCAAAGTATCACAAGAATGGAGAAAAAAAGTATCCAATGTACACACGCCTATTATGAGACTAATTTAAACCTTTTATATGAAAGCTATAACCAAATAGCCTAAGAACATGCAGAGGGGGGAGGGAGAAGGGAGTGGGGAATGGGAGGAGGGAGGGGGTTTGGAGGGATCACTTTTGAGGTTTGTCTTATAGGGGTACAGGTGAATCTTTCTAAGAGTAGAATGTGAACATTTTAAAGCAATAA
>CAUYTI010113992.1:0-13623 GCA_963575145.1 Galago senegalensis
CTGTGGTCCCAGCTACTTGGGAGGCGGAGGCAAGAGACTTGCTTGAGCCCAGGAGTTGGAGGTTGCTGTGAGCTGTAATGCCACGGCACTCTACCCAGGGGGACAGCTTGAGGCTCTGTCTCAAAAAAAAAGAAAAAAAAAAGTAGCAATTACTTAAGAAATTATTAAGTAATTTACTATTAAGTAGGAATAATATTATAGACATTAGAAACTAAAGATTAGCAATTCTAGTCAAATGAAAATAAAAACCCAAAACAGAACAATCTATATCATACAACATTCTTTAGAGAAGAATGTATATGTATATCTAGTAAAATGAAAAGGGATATTTTGCCCATGGTTTTATTTTTTTTATTTATTTTTATTTTATTTTTATTTTTTGAGACCAAGCCTCAATCTGTCCCCCTGGGTAGAGTGCCGTGGCATCACAGCTCACAGCAACCTCCAATTCCTGGGCTCAAGTGAGTCTCCTGCCTCTGCCTCCCAAGTAGCTGTGACCACAGGCGCCCGTCACAACGCCCGGCTATTTTTTTGGTTGCAGCCGTCGTTGTTTGGTGGGCCCCAGGCTGGATTCGAACCCGCCACCTTAGGTGTATGTGGCTGGCACCGTAGCCACTTGAGCCACAGGTGCTGAGCCATTTCCCATGGTTTTATGATCTGCTTTTTTTTTTTTATTGAACATTATGTTTGCTTTAATTTTAGTTTTATTTTTGGCTGGGGCTGGGTTTGAACTCGTCACCTCTGGCATATGTGGCTGGCGCCCTATCCTTTTGAGCCACGGGCACCACCTAAAGATTTTCTTTTTTTTGCAATTTTTGTCTGGGGTGGGGTTTGAACCTGCCACCTCCGGTATATGGGGTCAGCACCCTACTCCTTTGAGCCACAGGAGCCACCCTTTATTGAACATTATGCAGTAGATCTCTTCATGTGTTATTCTCCCACATAGTTATATAGCATTTCAACTTTACCTTACCTAACATTCCTGAGAAAGCTGACACCCTCTCATGAGTAATGGATTAAATTAGGAATGATTTTTTTAAGGACAGGTCACCCCACTTTGGAATCATTGGCCTATAATATCACTATAACATAATTCATTAAACTCCTTTGGACAATTCCACTTGTTTTTAATCTTACACATATGCCAATAATGCCTCAGTAAATGCACTAGAATTTATAATTTTTTTTTTAAGAGACAGAGTCTCACTTTGTTGCCCTTGGTAGAGTGCAGTGGCATCACAGCTCACAGCAACCTCCAGTCCTTGGGCTTAGGCAATTCTTTTCCCTCAGCCTTCTGAGTAGCTGGGACTATAGGCGCCCAGCTATTTTCTTGTTGCAGTTTGGCCAGGGCTGGATTCAAACTCTCCTCCGTCAGTATATGGGGCTGGTGCCCTACTCACTGAGCCACAGGTGCTGCCCGTAGAATTTATAATCTTTGTACACTTATTTTATTTGAGACAGTGTCTTTCTCTGTTGCCCTTAGTCAAGTGCTGTGGCGTCATAGCTAATAGCTACCTCAAACTCTTGGTCTTAAGTGATTCTCTTGCTTCAGCCTCCCAAGTAGGTGGGACTACAGGCACCTGCCACAGCGCCTGGCTATTTTTTGGTTGTAGTTGTCATTGTCAGTTAGCAGGCCTGAGCCAGGTTCAAACCTACCAGCCTCAGTGTATGTGGCCAGTGCTCTACCCACTGTGCTAGGGGTGCCAAGCCAATATTGTACACTTTTTAATCCTTTAGGAAAATTCTGTGATGGACAGTTGCTGGGTCAAAGGCTTTCTATATATATATATGTATGCATTTAAAAAAAATGGTTGGGGCTCGGCGCCTGTGGCTCAAGTGGCTAAGGCGCCAGCTGCATACACCTAAGGTGGCAGGTTCAAATCCAGCCCAGGCCCACCAAACAACAATGATGGCTGCAATCAAAAAATAGCCAGGCATTGTGGTAGGCGCCTGTGGTCCCAGCTACTTGGGAGGCTGAGGCAGGAGACTCGCTTGAGCCCAGAAGTTGGAGGTTGCTGTGAGCTGTGATGCCACAACACTTTACCCAGGGGGACAGCTTGAGGCTCTGTCTCAAAAAAAAAAAAAATAGTTGGGTGAGGTGGTAGGATTGCTTGAGCTCAGGAGTTGGAGGTTGCATGATAACCACTGCACTGTAGCTTAGGCAATAGACCATGACCCTGTCTCAAAAAAAAAAAAAAAAAGTTTCAGACCAGCCTGAGCAAAAGTGAGACCCCATCTCTACTAAAAGTAGAAAAACTGAGGCAAGAGGATCGCTTGAGCTCAAGAGGTTGCTGTGAGCTATGATGTCACAGCACTCTACCCAGGGGAACAGCTTGAGATTCTGTCTAAAAAAAAAAAAAAAAAAAAGAACAGGGCAGCACCTGTGGCTCAAAGAAGTAGGGCACTAGCCCCATATGCCAGAGGTGGTGGGTTCAAACCCAGCCCTGGCAAAAACTGCAAAAAAAAAAAAAAAAAAAAAAAACAAATAAAAAGGGGCAGCGCCTGTGGCTCAAGGAGTAGGACGCTGGCCCCATACACTGGAGGTGGTGAGTTCAAATTCAGCCCTGGCCAAAAACTGTAAAGAAAAAGTTGTTTGGGCAGTGCCTATGGCTCAGTGAGTAGGGTGCCGGCCCCATATACTGAGGGTGGTGGGTTCAAACCCTGCCTTGGTCAAACTGCAACAAAAAAACAGCCGGGTGTTGTGGCGTGCACCTCTAGTGCACTACTCCAGAGGCTGAGGCAAGAGAATTGCCTAAGCCCAGGAGTTAGAGGTTGCTGTGAGTTGTGTGACGCCATGGCACTCTACTGAGGGCAATAAAGTGAGACTCTAACTCTACAAAAAAATAAAATAAAATGTTAAAAAAAACCAAAAAGAAATAGCTAATTCTGGCTCAGTGCCCATAGCACAGTGGTTATAGTGCCAGTCACATACACTTGAAGTTGGCAGGTTCAAACCTAGCCTGGGTCAGATAAAACAACAATGACAACTGCAACAAAAAATAGCTGGGTGTTGTGGCGGGCACCTGTGGTCCCAGCTGCTTGGGAAGCTGAGGCAAGAGAATCACTTAAGCCCAAGAGTTTGAGGTTGCTGTGAGCTGTGATGCTACAGTACTCTACACAGGGTGACAGCTTGAGGCTCTGTCTCAAGAAAAAAGAAAAAGAAAATAAGTCATCTGGGATCTCATGACCCAGAAATAACTAATGTTTATAGTTTGGGGTTAAGATTTTTTCCTCTGGCTCGGCGCCTATAGCTCAACCGGCTAAGGCGCCAGCCACGTACACCTAGGGTGGTGGGTTCGAATCCCCGGCCCGGACCCGCCAAACAACAATGACGGCTGCAACCAAAAAATAGCTGGGCGTTGTGGCGGGCGCCTGTGGTCCCAGCTACTTGGGAGGCTGAGGCAGGAGAATCACTTGAGCCCAGGAGTTGGATGTTGCTGTGAGCTGTGAGGCCACAGCACTCTACCCAGGGGGACAGCTTGAGGCTCTGTCTCAAAAAAAAAAAAAAAAAAAAAAGAATAACTGAGACTTACTGGAAGCTCCCATGGATAAGCCCAAGGGGGTTTTCCTACATGGTGTAGTGCATGTGCATAGGTGAAAAAGTAATGAATTAAACTAGCTTTTTAAAATGCTAACTGGGGCTTCCTGGAAAACATCATAGAGGTAATGAACCTGCCTTCATTGATCTGAATTGCAGGGAAAGAACCCATCATTATTTTTCTATTTTTCTATTTTTTTCAGACTCACAGAGTCTCAAAAAAAAAAAATAATAATGATGGGTTCTGTCTATTCTCTTGCCTCAGCCTCCCAATAGGGAAAAATTTTATTACAAAGACTTTAGCAGCAATTGTAACAACAACAAAAATAAACAAATGGGACTTAATTAAGCTGAAAAGCTTCTGCACAGCCAAGGACACAACAATTAAAGCAAATAGACAATTTTCTAAATAGGAAAATATTTGCATGTTACGAATCTGACAAAGGCTTGATAACTAGGATCTATAGAGAACTCAAGTTAATCAACAAAAAAAAAAAAGAGCAAACGATCCCATCTATCACTGGGCAAAAGACATGAACAGAATCTTCTCTGAAGACAGATGAACGGCCAACAAACATGAAAAAATGCTCATCATCCCTAATCATCAGAGAAATGCAAATCAAAACTATCTTGAGATATCGCTTAACCCCATGAGAACAGCCTGCATCACAAAGTCCCAAAGGTGCAGATGCTGAGGCAGATAGAGAGAGAGTGGAATGCTTTTGGTATTGCTGCAAACTAATAGAGCCTCTTTATCCAAAAGTATGGAGAATAGGGCAGCGCCTGTGGCTCAAAGGAGTAGGACGCCGGCCCCATATGCTGGAGGTGGTGGGTTCAAACCCAGCCCCGGCCAGAAACTGCATGAAAAAAAAAAAAAAAGGAAAGGAAAGTATGGAGAATCCCCAAAGAACTCAAACTAGACCTCCCATTTGATCCTGCAAATCCATTACTGGGCAACTACCCATAAGAAAAACCTCAGTTTATCATAAACACATTTGCTCTAGATGACTTATGACAGCTCAATTCACAATCACCAAGATGTGAAAACAACCTAAATGCCTATCAAGTCAGGATTGGATTAATACAAGCTGTGGTATATGTATACCATGGATAAAAGGATGGTGACTTTATGTCTTTTGTATTAACATAGACGGAGTTGAAACACAGCCTTTTTAGTAGAGTAGTACAAGAATGGAAAAGCAAATATCCAAGGTACTCAATACTAATATGACGTCAGCAGACGATGTCATAAGAGCAAAACTCAAATCAATTCAAGTTGCGGGGAAGGAGACTGTGGAAGGACAGGAGAGGGGAGGCGGGTGGAGGGATCTATACGCGCCCACTTTATCAGCACAAGGTACAGGTAAATGGCACAACCCTTGGATCCAGGACACACTACAAGAGGGACTCTACCTGACAATGCAAACATTGTAGCATACTTGTTTGTGCCCTCACATTAACCTGGAATTTTTTTAAAAAATGGTAAGAGGAAAGGAGTGTGAAATAGTGTAAGACTTCTGGAATTCCTCTGATTATGCATCTAAAGGATCAAAATACATCACTTAATACAACGAACATTAGAGCTAGGGCTAAACAAAGAAATATAATTAGCAAGATCGGGTGAAGGAAGTAAAGGAGAAATATGAATTACACTAATCTCATCAAAGATTATACGAAATTCAAAAACATTATGTGAATGTATAGAAGTTTAGGTCTTATATCAATAATCACATAGCTATTAAAGAGTGAAACAATACAGATTGTAAGATAAAGCCTAGATTGGTAATTATTATAAACTAAATTTGTTGACTGAAAGATAAATATAATTGAATTGGATCTCAAAGCAAACCCAATACTATGCTGCATACAAAATAAGTAGTCGTGAAGACAGAAAGATAGGATAATGTAAATAATAATACAAAAATAATACAAATTAATAATAATATAAATAAAGCTAAGACAGAGGTCACATCCTAAATAACCAACAAATTGAATGCCAGTTTTTGAAGTGTAACAAAAAATGGTACTTTGATGAGGGCAGCACCTGTGGCTCAAAGGAGTAGGGCGCTGGCCCCATATACCAGAGGTGATGGGTTCAAACCTGGCCCTGGCCAAAAACTGCAAAAGAAATAATAATAATAAAATTTAAAAATTTTAAAAATGGTACTTTGATGATACAATTCATAATATCTATGCACCAAACAATGCAGCATGAATTATCATAAATCAAAACAAAATTTAAATCAGTTTTAACAAATTAAAAAAAGAGAGACACCCCAGAAGTACATTAATGTACATAGTTACCATTCAATATTTTAAAAAAAGAAAAGTTAACTATTAAAAAAAAGAGAGAGAGAGACAAATGGGAGTGAAGACACCAGACAATACCAAAAAAAAGAAAGTATTGATGGCTTTTAAATATATAACCTTTGAAAATTTCAAATATAAACCACTTGACCCAGAAATTCTGCTTTCAGAAATGTATCCTAGTTGCACAAAGGATATTTATTACAGCATTTTTATCGTGGAAAATTATTGGAAATGATCTAGTTCAGGACTAGGTAAGTAAAATTTGGTATTTTCATAGAATATGACATTATTAAAGCTTTGAAATCAGAGTTATACGTACTAACACAGAATAAGCTCCAGGAAGTAGGTAGGTAGATAGATATCATGTAGATAGATTTTTAACACCAAAAAAATGAGATGTCGGTTATATACTAGAGTTCAATATATCTTATTTTCTGGGCACATGGAAGGCTACATTTTTCTCAAAACTCCAACTGTCTAACCCATTTGCCGTTGCAGCACCATGTCAATAGTTACAGCCAAAGGGTTGTGAGCGTAAGAAACTTGCTCCACCATAATTACTCCACGCTGACTTCACTGAAACATGTAACTGCTCCTGAATGCCTCCCTCTCCACTCTTTTTGCTTCATAGTGGACACGTAAGCTTTCAGCGTCAATTGGTGCCAAAGAGAAAGTTGGAAACGTGCTAGCCAGGTTCCTTACTGACTGAACAGAGCAGACCACTGGGAGAGTCCAACTTTCTGGCTGCCACCCAGGCTGGATAAAATCAAGAAATGGCTAAAACACTGACATTCCCGAGTTAATTTCTGAGTGTATCCTAGTCTAGACTACTTTATTACGGTATAGAACAATACATAGAGTACCATCATTTGTCTAAGAGAGGAGCAAGTCTATTTACAAACGTATGTCCAAGAGCTAATAACAGTGTCAATAGGAAGGCAAAGGTAGGATTAGAAAACAGGGGGTTGGCAGGTCTATATATAAATACATCCTGTTTCAAATATTTTTTAGCAGTATCAGATGCATGTGTGTCCTGTGTAGGTATATACGTGAGATGTTTCTTCCTCAAAAAGAGAAAATAAAGGGAAATCTGATCATCTGTTTACTTCATGAAATAAGTATGAATTCTAAAATGAAAGCATGTTTGTATGTGGGTCACATACGTGCTGAAAGTAAAATTATTAAGAAAGGACTCCCCCGTCGCAGTTGAACTGGGTAGGACTTTTAGGTTACGCCACAAGCACCATGGTTGCCAGGTTTATATCCAGTTACAGGGACTTTTCATGTGACACTACAGCCAAGAGTGAATTATTTGGTCAATTTCATTTTCAGGTCTTTCTTATGTCTAAAGAATCCAAATCACTGGCTCTTACAAACAGTATGTAAAAGCAGACACAGAACTTAATATTAAAGTAAAAATGATAAACAGACACAAAGAATAAGTCCATAGGTATTAGGTGTAGGGGCATTTATTATTCTCCTGACTATGTTATGGACACAGAGCATTCCTAATATGAGGAAGAGTTGATATCACAGTGAATTATTGACAGGGAAAATGAAAATCCTAACAAAAAAATAAAACAAAAGGCAACCCATACCAGTGTCAGGAATTAACAGAGAATCTGACAAATATGCAAACGTAAAGGTCAATAAAGACAAAGAGAGGTTTTCTTCATAAAAATATCACTTCCTAGGTGGAACACATTACTCTTAGTAAAGCATCACAAGAACGGAGAAGCATGAATCCTATGTACTCAATTCTGATATGAGGACGATTAATGACATGGGGAGGGGGTGATCAGAGAGAGGAAGAAGGAGGGAGGAGTGGGGAAGGGATTAGCAGAGAGAGGGAAGGAGGGACAGGGTGGGGCCTTGAGGTGTGACACACCTTTTGGGGGCAAGACACGATTGTAAGAGGGACTTTGCCTAACAAATGCAACCAGTGAAACCTGGTTTCTTGTACCCTCAATGAATCCCCAGCAATGCATTTTTTTTAAAAAAATCACTTCCTGAAATGTAATTATACAATTATTTGTTTCAATATTTATTACCTGTCTTCCCCAATAGAGTAGAAGCTCCAAGAGTTCAGGGCCGGAATTTATAATTTTCACAAATGAATTTTCAATCCCTAGGACAGCATCTGGCACATAAAATTCACTCAGTTATAATTTTCAAATTAAATAAACCAAACACCATTATCTTAATGGTTTTGTTCAATCACTTGGCAGAGAAGAATTATAGGCTTATTATAGAATCACTGGACCATCATGTAATTAAACTTATTTATTGGCCATACGTGCCTAAAGTGAAAAATATTTCAGATGATATAAAGATTATACAAGAGTATATTAATATGTGCACATATAGATTAGCGTATTTATGAGTATACATGTGTATAAAACTTCCTAGGAGAAGTTCTATGTTTTAAATCCATTTCTCTATAGTAAACAGAAAACAGATTCATTCTTCTATGGGGTTTGAATCACTAAATGTTTTCTAGTTATTTGGTTTTTTAATTATGTAATTTACAGAAATCTCTAGGGTTTGAATGGGCCATTTGGAAGCATTAAAAGTAATATCTGGGGCATAAGATAGTTTGTAAAAATTTACATATGCTGCAATATGCCCAAGAGGAGACTAAATACCATGACTTGGCTAAGGCAAAACATCGTCCAAATAATGGGTTTTTTAAATGGGTGTAGAATTTGAAAAATTGGAATAATGAATCCATGTTGAGTTTAAAGAAATGAAGAACCCTGAAAAAAACTCCCAGTTTTAAATTTGCGGTGTTACCCACATATCACAAATTATAACCTTAACTAAAATATATCAATGTCTAAACCTCTAATAGAAACAAGTCTAAAGAAATATTTGCACAGAAAACCACTGGCTATGCCTCACTCACAGTCCAATGAAAATCACCATGTTATAGTCCATGACCACAATCTTTACAGTGCATCTTTCTTACATAGGATGAGATGGTCAAAGATCATCTGGTATTTTAAGAACCTCTCCATTTGTTAACCAAAGGCACAACATGAACAAACAGTGAAAACTAAAAGAAATAGGTTTGAGATTATGAGCCAGCAGGTACTTACTTACCACAAAGTTCAAAGCCCCTAGCCCCCCTGACCAAATGCAGAATGTTTTGATAGACGTTAAGACCCATGGATACCAAGATGTCAAGGCTGGATACTGCCTGTCCTTGTGGCTCATTATACTCTAGTTATGATACGTCAGCATGCTAAAAGAAAACTCCAGCTGATGCCAGGACAGTTCCAGGAGGGACCTTACAATATAGAAGAAGGGGAAGATTCCCCGTCCTAAGAAAGCCCAAGCCTTTTCAAAAATTAACATGAATACATGGTCCCCTTACTTAGCTTATGATTAGGCCATTGCTTAAATAAAGAAATCAAGAAAACCACAGGGCCTGCTCTCCCGGGCAGGGCGAACTAGCCTCTACTCTGTCTCTGGAGTAATCTGTATTTCCTGAATAGAACTAGTTTTCACTGGGCACTATCAGCTCACTCTTGAATTCCCTCTCATGTAAAGCCAAGGACTCACTCAGACGTCAAGTGATCCCACTTTTGGAAATTGCTTTTCTGTAACAGAGTCAACGCAGGAAAAAACAGTAAATATAAACATGACTGAATTTAAACTAGTGTATTTAGAGAGAAAAATTCCTTTCTAAGTCGCTGCAGCCTTGAAGGAAGAACAAGATACAGATAGCTGTAGTCCACAGCAGAGAATACTTAGAGAACAAAGAACTGCGCTCAGAAAGTTATAATAAAATTACCAAAAAACAAACAAATGAACAAATATAATGTAAGTTTGGGATAATAAAACAGGAAAGTTCTCAGAAATTGAATTCACACAGCCTAATTTGGTTAGCAGGAGGGAGACCAATTCTGCATCAGAGAAGCAACTGAAAATTCGACTAAGAATGGGACAAGAATTCAGCTTAGTCCGTATTCTAGAGGCTGTTTTTATGCAAGTTACAAGTTCTGACACTCTATTGTGTCAGTCATGTTCTCCAGAACTCAAAATACTAGATGGTCAACAGCTTATGAATAGAACTGCGCCCTCGTGGGTTTGGGATCTGAATTACAATGGGGGCCCTGAAAACTTGAGCACAAAACTCCACTTTAATGTATCAAATATGTTTCAAAAATTGAAAGATAAGGCAGTTTGGTCAACTGCTGACTCATTTGGGGGGCTAAATATTTACAGTGTCAATTGTGGAAGCTACCAGAACATATCTGGATTAGGAGCTGAGATATCAGGTAGAAATTACTAAAATGAGGTAGGGTAATTTCAGTCACATTAATTAACTTATGTCATTCTAAGTTTTCTAAAGCAAAAATGTATTCAAATATTAACCACGATGGAATTGTAATAAGGCCTACGTGAGATGATACATGTATGAAAATCAAAATCTGAGGACCACCCCACCCCAACTCCTTATGCAAAAGGTAAAGTCCAGCCTGGAGACTGAGTCTTATACCCATCCCCATTCAAAATGAATAGATACTGCTAATATTATAAAGATCCCCATGGAAAGATTAAGGGCTTCACACATCTATAAAGCACTGTCCCCAAAAATCATTCATAAGAAAGTACTTTGCTGGCCTCCCAGAAAGAAGGATGATATGCAAATTTGGGTCTGCAGACTAAGTCTAGCTCCCAAAGCTAAAGTCTGTTAGAGTCCACCCTAGTGAGGCTGATTAGTTTACCCTCCCAGGTGCAGAACAGAAACAAGACACCATCTAGCCTTCTCCCGCCTACCCAGGGATATCCACATACCCAACTCTTCCTTCACTATCTTGTTTGTTAGGCTTTCATTACTTCTGTCTACCCAGGGATCCACTACATACTTCCTGATCAAAACTGATAATTGATTCTTTTTCAGTTTCTGGTAGCCTTTCCATTTTCTCCAACAGAGAAGAATTAGTTGGTCATTTATAGTATCTGTGTTCCCCATGCCAATGATTCTAAGTATGTGACGGTGTTGTAGTCCTGCGTCAGCATTATTTATCATTTTTAACTTTAAAAGCTAGTCGTTTAAAAAGTTTTGATGGAAGATTTATGTTGTATTTTAAGAACTCATTAGGAAAATCCCTTCTCTCTTTCATAAAACTCAGCTAAGCAACATTTCTAGTTTTTCTGTCCGATGTTTATTACATGTTCAGAGGCCTCGGCTACTTTTTGAAGAAGAAAAAAAGAGCAATATTTGGGGAAACTCAAGAAAATTAAAATACATGTAGAAGAGAATGACGAGATGACAAAGCTAAGCTACTTCCCACGAACAAAGATGTGAGGGTTACATCAAAGAAATTAGGATCTTAAAATTTCACTCTGATCTTTCTATTCATTTATATTGAAAGATATACATTTATTCGTATACTTTTATAAGTTTGAAATCTTCAAGGACTCAAATACAAAGAGAATCAAGAATTTGGCAACTGAGCATCATTCTATGGAAATCACAGAGAAAAGTTTTACTAAATTATTTTAAAAGATTCCGTGTGGTGCCTATGATTCTCTGTTTCACTTTCGGGGGGATGTTTTAGTTAGCAGTAGCAAAAAGTAAAGACATAAAATGGAAAATCCATGCCTATTTATTAACAATAGAAAGAAGAAATTCAAAAAAATGGAAATAGAGAAAATTTTACCAGAGTCTTCGGAAAGATAAAGGAACAGATGAGGTAAAGGTATATTAATACCTTTTTTTTTTTTTTTTTTTTTGAGATAGAGTCTCACTATGTCACCCTTGGTAGAGTGCTCTGGCGTCACAGCTTACGGCAACCTCAAACTCTTGGGCTTAAGTGATTGTCTCGCCTCAACCTCCAAGTAGCTGGGACTATAGGCCACAACACCAGGCTATTCTGTTGTTGTTGTTGCAGTTGTCATTGTTGATTTTAGCTGGCCCAGGGCTGAGCTCAAAACTGCCAGCCTCTATGTATGTGGCCAGCGCCCTACCCACTGAGCTACGGGCACTGCCCTGGTATGTCACTTTTTGATATACCACTAGGACAAGGACAAAAGGGGTTGATTGTGCCCTCCCTGGAATTCTCATTCACTAGATCTTTGTACATCTGTTTTTCTTTTCAATGTTCAGATCCATAAACAAACGTTGTTCTTCTCTTCCTTGGTTACCATATCAACGTAATACCACCACACGCTAATCCCTATCCTAGGACATGGCTTTCTGTTTTCTGATGAACTTAACACTTTCTCAAAACATGTTATTGATTCATTGATTTGGCCCTATGTATACTGTCTTTTCCTACCGAAACAGTGGACTAAGACCAGTAATTTTGTAACATTTGGTCTGAATCTCTCGGAACAGTGCTTGAAAAAATACCATAGACTCCGTCAATATTGTTTAACTGACACTGAGTGGATAGAAAGAGTTAGGACTCAAGTCAATACATGTAAATTACCATTTTATTCTTCAGAAGAAGTTAGGGGTTAAGATCCTGAGGGATGTAACCTCTAAAGTCACATTACCTGAGTTTGGATCCTTACACAATGTCTACCATCGGTGTGGCCTTCAGTCTGCTAATGTCCAAATGGGAGGGAAAGAAACACAACTACTACACAGGGTTATAGTTAATTCAAGTAAAGTGGGTATCTTTGTGCGTGGCACAAAAGGTATTGACAAATGTTCGTTTTTACTATTAACCCCCCAAAGTCAAATGAATTCAGAGATAAATTAACGTATGACGTATTTCCCGGGTTATTAGAAAAACTCAAAAGCAAAGAAGTGGAGATAATTCCACGATGCTATTATTCACTAAAGACATTGGAAATGACACATTCTAAATTAACTAGAAGAGGCATAGCATATGTTGAAAAAAAAAATCAATCTATATTGCCCTTGAACTTCAGAAAACAAAAGAAATAAACAAAACAAAACTGGGAATCCAGCCAACCATATAAATACAGGATTTTTCATTTGCTTGTGAAATTATACTGTAAAGGCTCAGTAAAGAAAGCAAGATTCTGCATATTCCTATAACGCTTCAGTGGTGATGACAAATGAAACAGAGCCACCAAATCATTCACTGAATATGACATGATTACATTTCTTTCCATATTTACCCAACAACAAAGATTGCCACGTAAAATCCTTGTATGTTTTTAGAAGGAAAAGAAGTCTAAATTTCTGAATGAAGGAAAAATTGGAATATACACTTTAGAAATGATCAAATACTATATGATTACAATGTACTTTTCTGGTTTTCAGTTACAGAAACCAGATCAAATACAAAATCTTTTTTACTTTTTTGCTGATAGCCATATTTTATTTTCAAATACATAATCTTACAAGGAGATAAGTGTTATTCTGATTTACTAAAGATTTCAAGAACTTGGCTTTGACAATGCTTCATAATGAAAACAAATATCTTTTCTTATATTTTAATGAATTTTCTAAGTAACAATTAGTCTTTAAGAGTATTTTGTGGCTCAAGCGGCTAAGTCACCAGCCACATACACCTAAGGTGGCGGGTTTGAATCCAGCCCGGGCCCACCAAACAACAATGACGGCTGCAACCAAAAAATAGCCAGGCGTTGTGGCGGGAGCCTGTGGTCCCAGCTACTTGGGAGGCGGAGGCAGGAGAATCACTTGCAGCCCAGGAGCTGGAGGTTGCTGTGAGCTGTGATGCCACTGCACTCCACCTAGGCGACAGCTTGAGGCTCTGTCTCAAAAAAAAAAAAAGACAGAAAATTAAGGAGGTAGGTGTGACACGTAGATTAAGACAGAAAATTAA
>CAUYTI010113995.1:0-10986 GCA_963575145.1 Galago senegalensis
AAGGCTGCATAATATTCCATGGTGTACATATACCATAGTTTATTAATCCATTCATGGGTAGATGGGCACTTGGGCTTCTTCCATGACTTAGCAATTATGAATTGGGCTGCAATAAATGTTCTGGTACAAATATCTTTGTTATGAAGTGATTTTTGGTCTTCTGGATATATACTCAGTAGAGGAATTGCAGGATTGACCCATGAATGGAGTAATAAATTGTGGTATATATATACCATGGAATATTATGCAGCCTTAAAAAAGATGGAGACTTTACCACTTTTATGTTTACATGGATGGAGCTGGAACATATTCTTCTCAGGAAAGTATCTCAAGAATGGAAGAAAAAGTATCCAATGTATAATCACCCACACTTTCATATGAAAGTTAAAACACAACTATAGCCCAGGATGAAGGAGGGAAAGGAGGGGAAGGGAGGGGAGAGGGGTGGGACCTCACCTATGGTGTATATTGCAAGGGTACATGTCAAATCTATTAAGAGTAGAATATAAATGTCTTAACACAACAATTAAGTAAGTGAGGTAAAGGCTGTGGTAACCAGTTTGATGTAAGCATTCCAGATTGTATCTATAAAATCAGCACATTGTACCCCATAAATGCATTCATGTGTACAGTTATAATTTAATAAAAAGGTTTTTATAAAAGAGAAAAGAAAAATTCTTCATTCTACGTCTTCCTCGAACTGCTTGGTACCCTCTATTCCTCTTTTACACGCTGTGGGGACTTTGAGTAACCTCCTCTGGCGCTGTCTGGGCCTGTGAGGGGAGGTGCCCCGGAGCAGGGGTGTCACTGCACGGCCTCTGGGGGGCCCGTCTCTTCTCCTTCATGTTTCCCTTTAAAATATGTTTATGTGAGTTCCTGTGCTTGTCTTTTTCCTTCTACGGGCCTGGCAGCGCTATTTTTGAAGGTCTGGGGAGGGACAAGGGCCAGCCAAGAGCAGCCAAATCAAACAGAGCTCTATCCCCTGCCCTTGGGTCATCACTGCTATGTCCCTGCTCCCATCTCCTCTCTCTTGCAGAAAAATGGAGCCTGTCTCCAGGCTCTGGGCATCTCATGGAGGGGTTGGGGATGGGGGAGAGAAAGGGAGACAGAGGGAGAGAGGAGGAGAAGAAGAGAGAGAGCAAAGGAAGGAAAGAGAAACAGGGAGAGGAGGAGAGGAAGGGGGAGAGAGAAGTGAGAGAGGGGAGCGGGAGAAAGGGACAGGAGTGAGAGGGAGAGAGAGAGAAAGAGAGAGAGGAAAGGAGAGAGAAGGAAAGAGGTGGGGCTTGAGAGGGAGAAGAACTCCTCTGGGCCTTGGAAACTGAGAGGAAATTTATTCCATCTCCTAAAAGTGAAATATTTTTCCTGGGTTCTCTCTTCGGGAACACTTACGTGTAGGATTAATTTATGACTAGATTCCAAAAGAAAACAGTCCCTAAGCCCAATACCCAATAAAGTCCCCGTTTAGTTCTTCTCACATTTCCTCCCCCCCGTGGGGAGACCCACAGGCTCCTGCTATGTTCTCCAGAGTACGCTGCAGGCCGGGCCCTCTCTGGGTCCCTAATTCTGTCCTGTGTCTGGCTGTGTGCACAGCCCAGGCCTCTGACTGATACTACCCAGACCCCAGCGTCAGTTTGTGTCCTGCCCTGTTCATAAATGTTCTTCATTTATAAACTAGTTACCATGCTTGGTAGACGTGGGCGTGGATTCTGGGCTGTGAGTCCTGGGGGGCCGCTGAGGAGCAGGGCCTGCCGGCCCCCTGTGCGGCATGGAGCCCCAAAGAGCCAGCTTGGGCAGGGCCGGTGCAGGCCACATCTCCAGGGCACCAAGCAGGTGGTTCTGAGGCTGACTGACTTGCAGTGAAGGGACCTTGAAAATCACTTTTTACAGAGAAGGAAACTAAAGGCGAAGTCAGTTGCCGAAGGTTTTTAATACTAGATTTCTGATGTTTTTATGCCAGACAACCATGACCTTAAAGGAGTCCCGTGCTCTCTGCCTCTGCCCCAGGGTGAGAGGGAGCTGGTCAGAGGAGATACAACCCCAGTCAGGCTCCTGACCCTCCCAGACAGCAAGGTTGGCCTGGCATTCATTGCCCCAGACGTGGGGACTAGCGGGGAGAACTGCAGGAACAGCAGTGGGGGGAGCGTGGAGGTCGAGTCTAGAGGTGTGGCTCCCACCTCCCTCCCCCACAGCTACACTGTCCCTGCTGGGACCCACATCCAGAGTTCTCCCCTCAATGGGAACCTGGCTCTCCCCTGAGGAAACCAGTTCCTCTAAACCTGTTCATGTGGTGACTCTTTTCTAACCAATGGGCTCTACCCACTGAACCTAGTGGAGTGGCAGGAGTTGTCCTTTCTCGCCCTGCTACTTCTCCTTAAAACATATAGATCTCTCTCTCTCTCTGTTTCCTCTCTCTCTCTCTCTCTCACAGGTTCTCACGCTGTTGCTCAAGCTGGAGTGCAGTGGTGCAATCATAGCTCACTGTAGCCTTGTACTCCTGGGTTCAAGTGATCCTCCGGCCTCAGCCTCCCAAGTAGCTGGGACTACAGGCATGCACCACCACACTCAGATAGTATTTCCATTTCTTGTAGACATGTGGCCTCACTTGTTGCCCAGGCTGGTCTTGAACTCCTGACCTCAAGCAATCCTCCCTCTTTGGCCTCCCAAAGGGCTGGGATTTATAAACCACCACACACAGCTGAACACTTAGTTTTAATCTCATTTCATCAGAGTGACTTTCTGAGATGCTCCTTTGGGTCACTTACAGATCCCTGGAGTCTTTCTCTCTCATTCCTTGACCTTTTAGCACCTGGATTACTGTCAGTCTTAACACCGCTCCTGATTTAGCATCCAAGGAGGATTCTTCGTCGCCCCTAACTTTCCTGTTCCTTTTCTCTTTTTTGGAGACAGAGTCTCACTCTGTCACCTTCTTCTTCTTTTTTTTTTTTTTTTTGAGACAGAGACTCAAGCTGTCCCCCTGGGTAGAGTGCCATGGCATTACAGCTCACAGCAACCTCCAACTCCTGGGCTCAATTGAGTCTCTTGCCTCTGCCTCCCAAGTAGCTGGGACCACAGGCGCCCGCCACAACGCCCGGCTATTTTTTTTTTTTTTTGGTTGCAGCCGTCATTGTTGTTTGGTGGGTCCGGGCTAGGGATTCGAACCGGCCACCTTAGGTGTAGGTGGCTGGTGTCACTCTGTCACCTTCTATAGAGCGCTGTGGTATAGTAGCTCACAGCGACCTCAAACTCTTAGACTCAAGTGATCTTGCCTCAGTCTTCCAAGTACCTGGGACTATAGGTGCCCACCACCGCACCTGGTTAATTTTCCTATTTTTAGTTGAGATGGGGTTTCAAAATCCTGAACTCAAGCGATCCACCTGCCTTGGCCTCCCAGAGTGCCGCAATTACAGGTGTGAGCCACCATGCTGGCCTACTTTCCTGCTCTTTGAACTCCTCCTCCTTCAATGTGGGCTTTACTGAATTTCTGCCATGTGTTCCAACAGCATATTCTAGATATGGCTATTACCAAGGGACCCCTCTATAATCTCAATCAAATTGCAACTGAAAGTTGTGTCTCTCTCCCACTGTTTTCCCACTTACCTGCTCTGGTACCCCCGCTGGCTGTACTGGGATTGCAGTCCATTCATCCCCCATCTTTTTTTTTTTTTTTTTGCAGTTTTTGACCAGGGCTGGGTTTGAACCCACCACCTCTGGTATAGGGGCGGTGCCCTCCTCCTTTGAGCCACATGTGCTGCCCTCATCCCCCCTCTTTACCCTGCCCCTCCCTCCCTGTGGGGTCAGTTTCCTCCTCTCCCAGCTCAGGTTCTGCAGTCCATCACCAGAATCCCTCCTTTGCAAACTCCCTAAATGCCTTTCCTCCCTTGTGTGTTAGGCAGCTGGCAAACTCCCAACTCTGGAGAAACCCAATTCCCTGTCCACCTGGTGCCTAAGCAGAACAGGGCTGAAGAAGACTCCTAGCAGGTTCATGACCAGTAACCCCATGTGGGCCTCTGTGTAGCCTGGAGAGCTGAGGCCATTCACTTTCCTGCTCACACCCCTACTTTCCTCATTCCTTTGTGCCTCCTTCACCTGTTCACTCTCAGCGGGTAGCTTCCTGGCTGTAGTAATAACCTGGAGCTGAGAAACTATCAGAAAGGGCCATGGCAGGCTCGCACCATGACGTCCTCACCATCCCTTCACTGTACCTGGCCTCTTGGCCCACTGTCCTGTTCCTGTAGAGGAGCTGTCCATCAAAGGCAAAGGGCTGCTTTTCTGCATAGCAATTGTGCTGCTCTCTTCTTCATAATCAATATTCCCTCCTGGGCGGCGCCTGTGGCTCAAAGGAGTAGGGCACTGGCCTCATATGCCCAGCAGGTTCAAAGGTGGCAGGTTCAAACCCAGCCCCTGGACAAAGGCTGCAAAAAAAAAAAAAAAAAAAAGTCCCTCCTTCTGGATCATTCTGATTGCACGGGAACATGCTGTAATCGCTTCCATTTTAACAACTTTCCCTTGATCCTGCACCTTCCTTCAGCTGCTGACTCATTTCTTACTTCCCTTTATAGCTAAACACTTCACGAGAGCCTTTCCTGACCACCTCCCATTCATCTCCCCCCTTTCTCTTTGCTTTCCTTTTCTGACTGTGCATGTGCGTTTTAAGAGAGTAAGTAGTAAGGTGCGTGAAGCTTAAATGTACAACTTGAAGGCATTTTACAGAGGTGTAATATATGCCCGTGGAGTCATCACCCAGATTAAGATAGCCAACAGTGCCAGCTCCCAGGCAGGCTCCCATCTGCCCCTTCCAGGCAGTACCTGTTGGGGTCCTGCCCCACCCCAAGAGGGAACTGCTCTTCTGGACCCCAGGAGAACCCATCAAGGGCATCAAGGGCAGTGGCAGCATCATGCACAGTCACCAGGTACCTTCACAGATACAGAAGGTGACCACACATCCCCAGACAAGAAATCATATGGTCCAGTGCCATATGGGTCCATGCAGGACCCTAGCATGTCCAGATGTGTGCATGGGTGACCCCATGTCCCCTGAAGACACCCTAAAGGACAGACATCCAAATAGGAATGCTGATGATGGGTGGAACTCCTGGAGAAGTCAGTTTATCTGGTGCTTTCCAGCAGTGGATGGGTTTCCTCTTGCCTGTGTCAGCAGAGGAACTCTTATAGTTTATTAGATTTTCCTTAATATTCAGTTTTTCCAAGATGTACATTTGGAAGCCTACCTAGGATTAATCATTGAAATCTAATAAGCAAACCATATTGTTTGGGGATATATTAGGTAATTTGGTGTCCAAATGAGAATCACATGTTCTTTGATTCCTGGTCCGTTAGTTCTACATCTAACAGAATCAGTTCCCCAAAACATTTCAAAGCCTTGCCTCTGTGATTAAGGATTATTTGTGTTTCCCTATTTTTGTGTCATTCTTGCTTTTATTATATGCTTCTTCTTTTTATAGGGCTCTTTCTTATCAGTTATATTAGACACCATAAGACTATTTTTTTTTTTTTTTTGAGACGGAGCCTCAAGCTATCCCCCTGGGTAGAGTGCCATGGCATCACGCTCACAGCAACCTCCAACTCCTGGGCTCAAGCGAGTCTCCTGCAACAGCCTCCCAAGTAGCTAGGACTACAGGCGCCTGCCACAACGCCTGGCCATTTTTTGGTTGCAGCCATCATTGTTGTTTGGCGGGCCCGGGCTGGGGATTCGAACCCGCCACCTTAGGTGCATGTGGCTGGCGCCTTAGCCGCTTGAGCCACAGGCGCCGAGCCCATAAGACTATTTTTGCAGTTAGTCATACCTACCCATATTGATTCCAAGGTTTTTCCTAGCAGTGGAGGAGGAGGTCTTTTGAGAGTCAGGATTGCTTAGGAAGTACAGAGTATAATCCCTTCATGAGAAAGCCCACAATTTTTGCCTGAATGCAGTGAAAACTGGCATCTCAACAGGCTTTTCTAGTGAATATTGTCCAGAAACTGATGTTGAAGGAAGAGGTGGGAACCAGGATTGCTAACTTGGCCACGCTGGTAGAGGGCTGGACTAGGTGGGCACATTACACAAGGCTGTCAGTACGAAATCCCTTGCTGGTGCCCTCTGAGTTCTGTCCATGAGTTGGTTGGAGAGTCTGGGGGGACCTGGACACATTCCCGCATGCCCAGCCCAGCACCTTGATTGTCCTTGGTTGTGGTCTTTATAGCAACAGGTGTTCAAATCAGGAGTCCCTAAGAGCCTGATAGCAGCAGCCCTCTATTCCCAACTTGTCACTCCTCGTTGGCCAGTGAGGACTTTCAACCTGTATCCCTTTTATGTAAATGGTAACTCACTATTACATACAGTGAATCCACATAGAATTCTCTGAGGAATAGTGGTCTTGGTGCATAAAAGAAGACAGAAGGGAGGCAATACCACCAGAGAAGAGAAAAGAAAGATTTCATCAGGGTAGGATGGAACTCATAGGAGGAAAGATAGGACTCTGCAGGCTTCCTTTGAGAAGATGCAAGTGGTCATGTGTTTGTGTAAGAGACACTCTGGAGATTGTGCAGGGGTTGGAGAACCCACAGGCCCTCTAGGCTTATATGACTTCCAGCTGTGATGTCAGGAAGCCACTGTTTTCAGGAAGCCTTCAGTGTGGCCAGTAGCTCTACTGTTTAAGGTCCTCCATACATAGTTTTGTATTTGCAAAAGTGCCCGTGGGTGCTGCAGGGTCCATAGGAAAGATGACATTTTCTAGATTGATGTATAATTTGTAGGCTACACCCTAGTTAATAGCAAGGACATCCTTCACTCAATCAGTACAGTTGTTGGCAAAACAGATTAGAAAGCTTAAAACAAATTCTTCAATAAACCACCAAATCCCGACTTGCTCCAACGTCTCCTCCTGTTCTGTGTATTTTTCACTGCCCCTCTAGAAGGCTCATGTAATGCTTTCTTCTTAGAGTGTAGTAGTGGCAGATGTTGTAAAACCTTTCTAATGAACTTGTAGATTTTCTCTACCTGCAAGGAAGTGTGGCCCCTGGATCTCCCCCTAAGAAGGAACTTGCCCATCAGTGAGCTGTCTTCCCCCAAGGGCAGGCTCTTCCCAGGCATCCCCCAGCCAAGGATGGAGCAGGGAAGGGGTCCCAGGGTCTGGCTCTTTTTGTCCAAAGTGGGGCTCCACTAAGGGCAGTTTTTTACTGGAGTTCCTCCTTAGGCCAGTGAGACTCTCTGGGGGTTGCATCAGAGTCTGAGGCTTTTCTGGCCCAAACCTCCCTCCTTCCCGCTCCTCTCCACATCACCATCCAAAGGCCTCCTCTGCCCGTCTCTGCCCCTTCTGCCCCCTCCTGCCCCCTTCTGCCTCCTCCTGCCCCCTCCTCTCCACATCACGATCCAAGGCCTCCTCTGCCCATCTCTGCTTGCTGCTACTTTCTACGGCATCACCCCTAATGAACCTCTTGCATTTCTAACTCCATCTTAAGAATCTGCTTCCAGAAGGGCCCAACTGACATACTAACAAAATAATGACTCCCTGATTTCTTGGAATCTTTTATACTTTTAATCATAGTATCCCTAGTCACAATCTCCAAACCATGTTTGGAGAACAGCTATGCTACCTTAAGAGACAAGATACAACAGGGAAGCTTAGCCACTGTCTTTCCTTCTCATGGTCATTTACAAAAATTTTGATGTAAAAAAGCTCTAAAAGGCCTTTCAATGAGGAATATTTATCTTTCTGGACTCTAGTTTTTCACTGACTTATCTGAACATGGGCCTCTTACGAGACGTGCCTGTTAACTTCCCATGGAGCAGTAGTGTGTCACCCCTGTATGGAAGGGCTAATCTAAGCAGTAGCATATTTTTTGTTCGTTTTTACATTTATACTTACTATTGTTTGCTCTTTACTGAGATGCAATGTATTTTATGGAGGTATAGCATACATATATAAAATGTATAGTATGTACAAAGCACTAATCCTGAGTATACAGCATGGTAAATGTTTGCCTGTGTTTATTTCAATATAACCACCATTTACGTCAATATAGACCCGAATTTAGAACATTTCCATCACCTCAGAACAGTCTCTTCTCATCGTCAGTGAAAATCCCTCCCCACTACTTTGAAACCCATCGTTTCTGAATCTGCTTGTCTTTGGTTATTGAGTTTTAGCTGATCCTCCTATCTTACTGATCCTCAGTAAGTGCTTTATCTGTTACTTGTATTGCAAATATCTTCTCCCAGACCATGGTTTGCGTTTTCATGCTCTTAGTGACGCATTTGGTGAGCAGAAGTTCTTCATTTTAAAGAAGCCCAATTTACCAAATGTTCTTTTGTGGTTAATCATTTGTGTTTAATTTAAGAAATCTTTGCCGGTGGCAACAGTTGTTCTGACTTCTGACTTCTTTTCTTGTGAACTCCGTATAAATGGAGCCATCTGGTGTGTACCTTTTCGTGTCTGGATTTTGCTCAGCATAATTTCTCTGATGCTCATCCATGTCATGTTGTATCAGCAGTTTGTTCTTTTTTGTTTTTGCTGAATAGTATTCCACCGTCTGGATATACCATTCTATTTCTTCATTGCTGATGAATATGAGGGTATGAATGTTTAGGTTACCTTCTTTCCATTTCTAAGGTAACATTCAAGTTGTAGTTGAGCCCTTCTCCCAGGGGTGCGCTGAACACCCTCACATTGTGCACAGTAGGAGGTGGGATCCCTCCAGTCAGCCTCCCTCCAGCCCCCTCCCCGACCCTGCGCGCCCTCCCCCTCACTAGACTGTACTTGTGTCTTCTTTCATGTGGGGATGTAGTTGTTCACGTTTTGCCTCCATATTAGTATTGAGTACCTTGGACACCTTTTCCCCATTCTGTGATACTTTATCATATGCCATCCTTTTTTATCCATTCACCTCTTGGTGGACACTTCAATTGTTTCTGATTTTTAGGTATAATGAATAAGGCTGTTATGAATATTCTTCTACATTCTTTCTGGTGGTCATATGCACGCATTTCTCTTGGTTGTATACCTAGGAGTTATATTGTTGAGTCATAGTGACTGTTTATGTCTGTTATTTGAGAGTGACAGTTTTCCAAAGAAGTTGTATCTACTAATTTACAGTCCCATTAGCAATGGGTAAGAGCTCCAGTTGCTCCACATTTCTCTCAAACTCTTAGTATTGTCATTCATTTAACTTTAGCCATTCTGGCGGGATGCAGGGGCATCTTACTGTGGTGTTAGGTTGCATTTCCCTGACGAGTAATGACATTGGGATCCTTTTCATATTGTCATCAACTCCCCAGTTATTCTTTTGTGTGAAGTGTATGTTTAAGTGTTTTGCTCATTTTTAAATGGCTTTGTGTCATTACTGATTTTTAAATGGCTGTCATTACTGATTTTTAAAATGTAATTTTCACATTATATTTTGGGTATGAATGTGTTATTAATTGTATGTATTGTGACCATATTCTGATCTGTGGTATTTTTTTTCCATGCTTTTAGTGGGTGCTTTGGATGAGGAGAAGTTCTTAATTTTAATGAAGTCCAATGTATCAAAATTTATTTTGTGGTTAATATTTTTGTGTGTAATTTAAGAAATCTTTGCCTATTCGAGGTCATAAAGATATCTGTCCATATTTTTTTTTAGAAGTTTTATTGTTATTTTCTTTGATCTTAGGCCTGGGATTAATCTCAAATTAATTTTTTTTAATTTCAAAGTATTAAGGCAGTACAAATGTTTGGCTACATGGATCCTTTTTATAATGCTTAAGTCATAAGCTGTAAGCATGCCTGTCACCCAAATAGTTTTCATTTTGCCTGTTAGGTAAGTGTCCTCTCTCCTCTTCTCCCTCCTCCCTGCTTGATTTCAACTGAGTTTTACATTCTGCTATGTACTATGTGCTCATCGGTTAGTTCCAATTCAATAGTGAGTATGTATGGTGTGTGTTTTTCCATTCTTGAGATAGTTCACTTAGGATAATGGTTTCTAGTTCAATCCAAATTATTGCAAAAGACATTAATTCATCCTTTTTATGGCTGGGTGGCACTCCGTAATATACATAAACCACATTTTGTTAACCTACTCATGAATGGACATGAGCACTTGAGGTGATTCCATATCTCTGCAGTTGTGAATTATGCTCCAACACACATCTGGGTGCAGGTATCCTTTTGATGAAATGATTTCTTTTCCTTTGGATAGATACCCAGTAATGGGATTGCTCAAGCAAATGGTAGGTCTACTTTTAGTTCTTTGAGGAATCTTCAGAGTGTTCTCCATAGAGGTTGTACTAATTTGCTGTCCCACCAACAATGCATAAGCATTACTTTTTCTCTACATCCACACCAATGTCTATTGTTTTGGGACTTTAATAAAAGTCATTCTAACAGAGGCTGGGTGGTATCTCGTTATAGTTTTACTTTGCATTTCTTTGATAATTAGTGATGTTGAGTATTTTTCATATATTTACTAGCCATTTTTTGATCTACTTTTAAAAAGCTTCTGTTCATGTCTTTTGCCCACTTTTTAATGGGGTTGTTTGTTTGTTTCTTGCTGATTTGCTTGAGTTCTTTGTAGATTCTGAATATTAGTCTTCTATCAAATATATAGCTTCTGAATATTCACTAGGTTTTTCTACTACCTTTATTGATCTTTTTTTTTTTTTTAGCTGTGCAGAAGCTTTTTAGTTCGACCAAATCTCATTTATTAATTTTTGTTGTTGCTGTGATTGCCGTTGGGGTCTTAGTCATAAATTCCTTGCCTGTGCTGATATCTAGAAGAGTTTTTCCTACATTTTCCTCTAGAAGTTTCATGGTTTCATGCCTTATATAAGTCTTTTTTTTCTACTTTAAAAAAATTTTTACATATACATGCGATTATTAGGTTTCCACTTTTTGCCTTCACAGAATTAAAAAGGCTTAAAATTTACCAACAATAACAATGTTTAAGATAAGGACTAGAAACAAAAACCTCGTAGAGAATGAATGAAGGTAAACACATTCAGAGAAGAAATCA
>CAUYTI010113998.1:0-14731 GCA_963575145.1 Galago senegalensis
TTTTTTTTTTTTGAGACAGGGCCTCAAGCTGTTGCCCTGGGTAGAGTGCCATGGCATCACAGCTCACAGCATCCTCTAATTCCTAGGCTTAAGCCATTCTCTTGCCCCAGCCTCTCAAGTAGCCAAGACTACAGGCGCCAGCCACAACACCTGACTATTTTTTGGTCATAGTTGTCATTGTTGTTTGGCAGGCCGGGCTGGATTCAAATCCTCCAGCTCTGATGTATGTTGCTGGCGCCCTAGCCACTTGAGCTACAGCCACCAAATCTCAAGTCTAACATCTTATAAACAGTCTCTTTGAACTAATAGGCTCTAAATTCATTACAAATTTGCCCTCTCAAATTTATGTAAGTGTTATTTTATAAAGCCTCCTTACTTTTATATATGAATCCTATCTTTTCAGGTAAAAGCAGGGAATTATTCCCTCTTCCACACGCCTAATGCCAAAAGCCCAATAAAGAATACAACATAGAACAATTAAGGCAGTTGGTTATGTTTGCACTGAGAGGTGTATATTACAGTTGATTTTGTGTGTGTGTGTGTGTGTGTGTGTGTGTGTGTGTATTAACAGTTACTAAACTTACTCTCTTTTAGTTAACTTCTCAGTTAAGGACTTGAAAACAATCTGATATTTAAATTTTTACATTTTCAGACCATACAGCAAAAGGGAAAAGGAAGGCAGCCCTATACAAAGTCCTACCTCTTCTGAAGAGGCCTTTTCATATTAAGAAATTGCACAGATACTCATTCTAATTAACTTCTATTTATAAGTTTCTGTTACAGTACCTGTTTTCAGACCATAAAAATAAACTTCCTTGAAGACAGGGATCATGTCTGTAGTATAACGTGCATTTCAAACCAGAGTGGTTTGTCAGCTTAATACTATAAACCTGCTCTCTAATGTATGTGAGACTGACAAAACCGATGAACATGTATAATATTAGAAAAAACCTGACAATGCTTGGTTACGAAAACTTTAAGGCACTTGGGCTGACTCATCCAAGGCTCCACTTCCAAAATACTTTTTAGTCCTTTCTTTCATAGCCATCTGCCTGAACTCAAAAGACTAAAAGAACCTAGGAGCGAGCCATTCACCTCTCTTACCTATTAGGCTTATATTTGTTGTCCTCTTCCTCATCAGTGTCACTTCGGATAGTGATGACACTCACAGGAGGGCTGGGAGTATCTGGAATGATGATTGGCTGATGCTGATCTTGGACAGGAACTAGGGAATTATAAGAAGATGTGGTGCGGAGGGGACTGCTCCCAACCAGAGAATAGACTTGGGAAGGCAGAACATCCAGAGAAGACCTACAGGAAAAGTTCACAAGGAAAGACGGTTCAGTCCTTAGCCTCCCAAATGGGATACCTTTCCCCCAGACTGTCCTCTAATTTGCTCTTTATACACTTAACTAATAAAAGTTCTAACGAAAATAAAACTAATCACTGTGATCAGAATTTCCAGGGACAAAAACAGTAAAATAAAAAGAAATGTTACTTTTCTAAGTTCTTTGCCCATGGTTAAATTCCACTCTATAAAGGCAGAAAAATAAGAACATCATAAAGCCCTGGATTCCAAGTGGCAGCAGCCAGCACACCTGGTGCACAAGCCCAAATGAGAGGACCGCCTTTTCCTCTTTGGCAGGTGCTTGCTGTTCTATACCAAAAGTGTCTACATCACAACATTCCAAATACTGGGCAACCTATCTGGCATAGTTTCAACTCACAGCTCTAACACCGACTTACTTAGAAGACACTGGAGCAGACTGCTTATTTTTCTTCGAAGGAAGGGAACTGGATTGTTGTCTGACAACATGGGCAACACCAACATTCAAGGGCTGAGCAGTGGCCAATGTCACATGGTTAGTCAGCAAGGATGGCTGTTGCATGATAGTGCCGTACTGGTTGCCATGAGAGTGGGCATTCCTGTGCCAACAAAAAGAGAGAAGAGTGGGCATTCCTATGCCAAGGAAAAGAAAGAGAGAATCCCCAAACCACTGGGAAATCTAGACCAAATATTTATTAGGTATTAAAAGCAATTAACCAAATACAACTGCTTTTATTTTTAAAGCCAAGTACCCAGATTACAAGGCTTTAGGATCTTACTATATGATATCTAATTGCTTAAGACTTTCTTTAAATCTGAAGTAAATGATTCCTGACCTTAGAACTTATTATTTTCTTATATTAAAAAATTTCTTATAACCCTATCTTAAAACCTGATACGAGTTCTTTTCCTAAAGGATTTTAAAAGAGATGAATTTTCCTCCTGTTCTCTTTCTATATCAAGTGCTCCTACTCTAAGGGATCGTCTCTTACAAATCTCCTGAAGTAACTTAAGGCACTTGCCTCCAGTCTGCTAGTTGCTGGCCACTCCCCATGGCCTCTGGAATCATTGTTGTAGGTTGTACAGAGTTGTGTAGAGCTACCCCAGGCAATTGTTGCCAAGTTGAAGGCAGGAGAATTTGCTGAGTTCCTCCAGGCCATGCCTGCTGTAAGGAAACACACACAAAAAAGATCCAGACTTGAATCATTCTTGGATTTTTTCCTCTGTTTTTTTAAAGAAAGAAAAATTCGTATCTTAAAAGAAGTTGTGTGTAGATTGTTAACTTGCAGAGATTAAAAAAGAAGGTCAGAGGAGTCTTATGAATGGTGAAAGAAAACACACTGCTTTCTCTTAGCCACCTCCATAACCTAACTACCAGGGTATTACAGAAAAGATCCCTGCAGTTAAGAATTTCTATTATACTGTAGAGAAAAGAAGTCTGAAAGTTGGGAAGTAAGCTCTGGTTAAATACTAGTTTCATTTTTGCAACAATTCTAAAACATATTCCTAGAAAGAGTTAATAGAACTCCTTTGAGATTAAAAATAGGAACCACAGGCGGTGCCCGTAGCTCAGTGGCTAGGGCACCAGCCACATACACTGAGGCTGGCAGGTTCAAGCCCAGCCCAAGCCAGCTAAAAACAACAATGACAACTGCAACAACAAAAAAAAATAGCCAGGCATTGTGGCAAGCACCTATAGTCCCATCTACTTGGGAGGCTGAGGCAAGAATCCTGTAAGCCCAAGAGTTTGCGGTTACTGTGAGCTGTGACACCACAGGTGCCAATCAGATAAGACATCAGGTCAATTCAACCCATAAAATGTTCCCTTATTTTAAAGAGGTACTGCTTGGAAAAATGGAGCCAGATGTGAATGACAAAATGCCAAACCCTTTGGGGAAAAAAGCTTATGGAAGCATAGGAAAGAAACTTCATCACTTATAGCCATATGTTAGAATTAAACATTAAGGCAATAAGTAAATTACTTAAGAAACAGACGCAGAAAGCATCATGTTTTATTTTTAAAAGTTACATAAAATAACTTGTTTTATATATCATTTGTAGAAATACTTCAACAGAAAGACTAATCCCTATAAGAGAATACAACATTTGTAGTATTTAACAAGCCATATCACTTGCAATAGACTGAGCAACAAATGTTTTCTGTACTTCTAACAGAAAAGTACATTTTCTGGCATTTTCTGAAAAAGCAGGAACAGATTTGGAAATATCCTTTTTAAACTTGAAATCTACAGTATAAATACCTATAATGCTTGGGTACATATGGTTCTGTTTCTTGAATTTCAAATTGCAAGGCCATCAACACACTATTTTTAAAATATTTCTGCAAGTAACAGATCCACGTGTTACAAATACTGGTTCCAAACAAGAAGCCTTCAAAGCAGAGAAACTGCAAACACATCTGCTACCATAAGCAGAATTTAAACAAAACAAAACAAAACAAAAATAAGAGAAGTATGTTAAGTCACACCATGCGTCTTTCCATAAGCCAACACCTGCACAAGACAAAGCATGTAGTTTAATACAAAGCAAGAAGTAACATTCCAATGTGAGGCAGAAATCTGGCGTTCCAAGCGACGAACTGTTTTGACAGAGGAAGAACAAAAATACGCAAAGCTTACCAAATGGCTAGTGCAAACTTAAGAGAAGCAGCAAAGAAGAAGTGTCAACTCTAGGTGAGCAAGTTAAAAACAGTGCCTTAGATCACTTAAATTGGAAAAAGATCTGACTCCCTTGCACGCAGATCTTATGCTTTTGAGAAAATTAATCTGAAGGTGACAAAGACTTTTAAACTAAGAAACAAAGAAATTCCAACCAAAGTATGTTTCTGGAAGTATTTTTACTCACATGAATACTTGAGAGACAATGCAAGAATTTAAAGCTACTCTGAAAATGAGAAACATCAGGATCCAATTGTATTGTTTAGGTTTTCAAATGCTTACCTAATTTTAAATTTCAAATAATGAAATGCTGGATATAAGGTAAATAATTTTAACTCCCCAAATAAACCAAAAGACATCAAAGTATTGCTCTTAAGGTTACAAATCCCAAAATGTACCTCAAAGTCCTATTTGTTTTTCCTAGCTCTAAGCCCAGTACTACTACAACTGTAGCTATATTCTTCAATAACTTTTCCCCACGACTTTTAGTAACAAAGATACTATATTTGCATACTTTGTCAGTTATATTTTCACCTTTGTACAAAGACCTATTTATAAAGAATATTAATATCTCAAAAAATCCAAAAAAAGAACTCAATTTAACTTCAGCCAATAGTGATAGCTAATATGATCTACATACAAGAGGGAACATCTTTAAATGGAAAATATAAGCTGCCATTGATAATGAATAGCAAAAAGAGCTATCTTCATGTGGTCATAGAAGTATGGTTAATACCAACAGATAAAGCAATAAATTAAAGCATCTGAAGCATTTTTACACGCACAAAAGTTAAAAGCTTAAAATAGCAAAAAAGAAGAAAGCTAAGTTGCCAAGGAGTTCAAATTTTGGCCATCCAGGTACCTGTAGTAGAGCCAAACTGAAGGCCATTTCCTTCATTCTCATAGATCAGAGGGTAAAAGACAGGGTAGAAAACAGATAAACAGTGTTGAAGCTCTTCTGAGGCTACACCAAGAGCTTTTATCACACTAGGCTGGCAAAAAAGAATCAAGGGATCTGGCTCCTTACAGAGCCATACAGAACATTAGAGTCACATAGTGCTTCAGCAAATGTTGGGGAGGAAAACAATGAGACATTAAAGATGTAGCAAGAACATAGCCATAAGATGGCACATGCTTCCATGCCTTCTGCAAAGACTAAGTTAAAAAAAAAAAATTTTTTTTTTTAAATGAGAAAACCAGAAGGAAACAGAACAAAACAAACAGGAAAAAATAAAAAAGAAAAAAACCAAAGAAACTCCGTTAGTAACACAATCAAGTGAGGGGAATTACCAGTACAGCGGCAGTCTGTTCAACCAGCGCCGGCCGGCCGGCTGCGCAGCTCAGAGTAAAGGGCACCGCATACTGCGGTGTGATGGTGGCTACTTGAGGGTGAAGAGTTGCTACCATTAGTGGTGTACAGCTTCCCTGAAACGTAGATTAGGCAGGTGAGTGAAACAAACATGAAGGCAGGTTATCTGGATTCAGAAGGGTTCTCATTCCCCCCAAGTTATTACTGACAATAAACAGTAATTTTGTATTGCCTAAAATGCATATACCAAACACAGTTTTCCCCATTCATATCTGTACAGCATTCACCCACTAGGTCAAATATCAATGGCCTGAAGCAAAAAAGTATAGGAATCCTTCTTAGGCCAGATTCAGGGGATCAGTTCAATGAAACAAAGACATCAAGAATCCTTCCTCCTACTCATAAAAGAGGGTTTATAGATTCCAGAATTTCCTGTGTATCATGGGCCACAAATATTTACATATAAAATTTAAAATGTAATTGCTGGTGACATATAAATATTTCACGTTTTCTCAACCATCTTAGTTGCATATTCCAGGGCACATATAAAATTTTAAAGTTTTCTATAGCCAGATAAAAGGCAAGAAATGAAGGTATTTATAGCTCTTAGAGAGGTACCCTGATGTGATACAACCTGTCGATCATAATGCAATTTTAAAAGAGTGAGCAAAAGGTATACACAAAGGCAGCAAAAGCAGAGCCTTTTATTTCAGAATCAAAATGTTACCTATACTATGTCTTTAAGAGCTCTGAGGTTAAAAAAAAAAATTCACCCCACAAAATTACAGTAAGTTTACTCAGAAGACCATTTCTCACTGTCTGCATATTTATCTGTGCAAATCTAAGGGAGATACTGGCAGTTGTAACACTGTTAGCAGTGACTACCACATTCCGAATACATGTTCATTTAAAGTCCACTGAATCATGACCAAGAAAGATCTTGTAGTCAAAGCAAATACCATTTTCTAGGACAAAATATGATTCTCAGTAGTGTTTCAGCAGTACCAAGCTGGCTTTTACCTGTGTAAGAACTCCTGACTGGATCTGCAGTGGCTGAGCTGCCGGTGCCTGGGGTACAATTGGCACAGCATTATCCATCCTCACAGGGAATCCAGAATGCTTTGTTGTTGCTTGTAGTCCAGCTATTGAAAACAGCATCATAGTTAAATTGCTTTGCTAGGTCTGGGAGTATTGTTTGTTTTAGATGTTTTTGTATTTAACTTTTCTGTTCAAATAATACACTACTCAAGTTTTAATTCTAGAGACACTTAAGACAAAAAAGTTTTATTCCTAGATTTGTGTTTGGAGTTAAAATGGAGACTTAGTTCCCTTCAGGTTTGATTAATAGAAAAAATGTCTGATACAGGGAGGGCTGGTTTTAAAGAATTCTACATTTTCTTTATGCTACAAAATTTAAAACACAATACTCATCCCATCCCCATTAACAGGATAGGCAAAAATAAACAGGTCCTTCACCTGGTAAGTTATATTCACTTTTTAATCCATTCGAGGAAAGAAAACACTTCAGTTTTTTAAAAAAGTATAATCTTTTAAAAGTATGACTTAAATAATAACTTGTGGCTAATTAGGTTAAGACAAATTATGCCTGTAATCTTAGCACTCTGGCAGGCTGAATCGGATGGATTGCTTGAGCTCAGGAGTTTGAGACCAGCCTGAGCAAAAATCAAGACGCCCATCTCTATTAAAAATAGAAAAACTGAGGCAAAGAGGATCGCTTGAGCCTGAGTTGGAGGCTGCTGTGAGTATGATGCCATGGCACTCTACTCAAGGCAACAGCATGAGACTCTGTCTCAAAAAATAAGAAAAATTATGAAAAGCTCAATAATTTATAATCTAAGTTACCCTTTCGTTTAAAATGGCTTTTTTTTTTCTTGAGACAGAGTTTCACTTCGTCACCCTCAGTAGAGTGCAGTGGAGTCATAACTCATAGCAACCTCTAATTCTTGGGCTCAAGCAATTCTCTTGTCTCAGCCTCCCTAGTAGCTGGGACTACAGGTGCCTGCCACAACACCCAGCTATTTTTGTTTGGTTGTTTTGTTTGTTTGTTTGTTTTTTTAAGAGACAGAGTCTCACACTTGCTCAGGCTGGTCTCGAATCTATGAGCTTAGGCAATCCACCCACCTCAGCCTCCCAGAGTGCTAGGATTACAGGCTTGAGCCACTGTGCCCAGCCTGTTTAAAATGTTTTAAAGGAAGTTTTTCCCTACTCCTCAAAAAATATAACCTAGTTTACAAATCTTTTATCTTTAACCAATGCATGAACTGAAGAAATTATGCCTAGGATAAAAATACAGAACCTCTATAAGTTGACCACCTAAGGGACTATAACAGGTCAACATACCAAAGTGGTCAATACAAGGAACTAAGCCTACTGTACTGAACCATACATGTGGTGCATGTCCTGTCTGAAAATTCAGTCAACTTAAGGAGGTGGTAATGTAGGTAGATGGTCAACTACAGAGGTTCTACTGTAAAATGGTTTACAAAAACGTTTCTCTAGTTATTTTAGAAATTAGCCAGGAAAATCAAGAATTTTGCTGCCTTTAAAACAGTTACTTGCCTTATTTATCTTTTTATTCATTATGCTCTTAGCACAAATGTTGAATGAATGTTTCTTATAATAAATAGGAAGATCTTATTCTGGTGGAAAAGGGGCTGAAGACACTTCTTCCTTTTGCCAAGAGAGCCTTCTCAAGAAAGCTCTCTCATAGAGCAGTTTTCTTCTAAACTTACCCTATCAAAACCTTCAATATAGAGAACTAAAGTTTCTATTATGCCTCCAATTCACTAATGCTTGCAATTTTGTTAAGTGAGTATATAAACGGAACTTTTAGGAGACAAGGTCTTGCTTTATCACCCAGTGCAGTGATATGACCAAAGCTCACTACAGCCTCAAACTCCTGAACTAGAGTAATCCTCCTGCCTCAGGTAACTAGCACTACAGTTGCATACCACCACTCCCAGCTAATTAAAAAAATTTTTTGTAGAGACAAGGTCTCGCTATGTTGCTCAAGATGGTAACTCCTGACCTCAAGCAATCCTCCCTCTTCAGCCTCCCAAAGTTATTATGCCTCTGGGGTCAGAGGCATAAGCCACAATGCTTGACCTCAACATTTTAATGAGAAGACTCAGTGACATTTTCTAAGCTATCACCAACTATTTCTCCTAATTTTACTATGGAGATATTAAATGAGCATAACTCATAAACCATACTACTGAGATTTTCAGCAAGTCTTCCAATTTTCCACTTTAGTAATTAATGAATAATTTAACAAGTTGTCACAAAGAAAAATACAATCCAGACATGTACAAAATAAGAGGAAATAGTAAAATATGAATTAGAATACTCTGCCAATAGGTTTCTTTAAAAAGCACTATTTATATAAAAATAAAAAGTAACAAATCCATATATTAAGATAAATGAGTTGTCAGGCATGCTTCCTAATAAGAAAGCTTGTCTACAGGTCTATAGTGTCAGGATGCAAGCCTAACTACAGACAGTGTTGTTATAATAGCCTCCTAAAAATTGGTAGGAAGTATGGAGGGAAAATTTAGGAGGAAATGTTCAGAATAGAAGCTCATCTATGGCTCCTGGGGTGATAAAATAAGGGGAACAAAATTATAGAATATAGTTATCCCTGAACAAAATGTCTACTGAAAGCAGGATTTACATTAATAGTATTGACCTACAGATGTGGGGTGTCCAACCTGTGACCTGCTAATTTTGTGAGGACTTTTTTTTGTTTATCTGTGTGGGGTCTGGTATCACAAAAAGTATGCACAGACCTTTGTTTTTCCTATCAGCTTTCATTAGTGACTGCGTATTCAGTGTTTCGCCCAAGATAACTCATATTCATCCAAAGTGCAATGGAGAAAAAAAAAATGATGGAAGCCCCTGCTCTAAAGTACATAGTATTAAACTGCTACAGTAATGTAGATTAAGCCACAGTAGGCAAGCTAGTTTCTTCTTTCCACAAGTGGGAACAGATAAAAGGCAATAATTTTGGAAGAAGAATTTATTTCATTTTCTGCTGTTTTTGTTTTTGTTTTATTATAAACCTTGAAAGTATGGAAAGAGTAATTGCCTAACTGACGAGGGTCTATCCTCGTATAAGTAGAGGACGGTGAAAGAAAAGTGGGCAACCCAGAATAGAGAACTGTTGGGCAGAAATCAGAAAACTGTGGTGGCTGGCAAATGAACCAACAGCTCTTTACAGCTGTGAATGTAAACACTGAGAGGCAGTACGGAATACTGCTTCAAAATACATAAGCTCTGAATTCTACCACCTGGAATTAAAATGCAGATGAGGGAATTGTGCTCAATGTTCTCATTTACAAGCTGGGGATAATGACATTACCCACCTCTTAAGGCTGTTAGTGAGGATGAACTAATAAAGGAAAAGGCACTTACATATCAGGCATCATCATCATCACCTTAATCTTAAAACTCTCCTTCATGGGGAAAGTTTAACATTTGTTCTACTAGCTCTTCGGGTTACTTAGATTTCCTAAATAGGAAGAAACATTTCCAACCTTATACTTTACCTAATTATACCAAAAAGGGTTACCCCATTTTCTTCCCTCTACCTCTTTGTTCTTTTCTGCTTCATCTCTTAAGTGTCATCTGAAAAGCAGCAGAAAACTTCAAGGTCCCACACCTAAAAACTGTTCCAATGAAACTCATTTTGGAAAATGTGGAGGAAAAGTGTGGCTAATTTGCTAAATTCAGCAGAAGAACTAATTACTCAACATATGACAACCCATAGTATAGAATTTACTATCATGAAGTATATGCAGAGAATAATTTGTTAAGTCAAGCTAAATTTGCATTTACGGATTTTGAATCTGCTCCTCCGCTCTCCCTGTGGGTTCTCCCTGGTTTACATCGCTATCGCTCTCCTGTCCTCCCGGTAATCTCTCAGTCTCCCCTAGCCCCTCTTTTCCTTCTGTTTGCTCCGACTCTGTCAGAAACCAAAGAAACAAAAGAGTCACAGTCAATAAGTAACTGATGTAAAAAGATAAAAATGCTACCTGCTTCTATGTTAAGAATTATGCGAAGCCTCAGTCCTGGTTTATTCTCCCAGGGTACAGACACTGACTTTCCATTGGGAAAGTTAAATGTCTCATCTGTATATAGTCTTTAAATAACTTATCATTAAATATACATTTCCTTTGTTTCAGAACAAAAGGACTAGACAGATTGGATTATAAAACAACAATAAGAAAATAAAGAATAGAGGTGTGAAAATTAAAAATCATTTTTTTTTTGGAGATGGAGTCTCAAGCTGTCACCCTTGGTAGAGTGCCGTAGTGTCACAGCTCACAGCAACCTCAAACTCTTGGGCTTAAGCAATTGTCTAGCCTCAGCCTCCCAAGTTGCTGGTACTATAGGCGTCCACTTCAACGCCTGGCTACTTTTTGGTTGTAGTTGTCGTTGTTTGGCAGGCCTGGGATGGCGAGCCAAAAATTAAAAATCTTATTGCAACACATGGAGTCAATCTCCTCCTTCAGCTATTTTGTTCCTCTGTTGATAGGAATGATACCATTCATAGAATAAAGCAGATAATCTTAATGTCTCCCCAGATACGCATCTCAGCGTGTAGAATTTTTCAATATAATAAACAATGATCTTTACTTTTGAATATAATTTAAAAGGTTTCTTTTTTTTTTTGGGGGGGGGGGACAGAGTCTCACTTTGTCCCCCTCGGTAGCAGTGCCATGATATCACATCTCTCAGCGACCTCAAACTCTTGGGCTTAAGTGATTCTCTTGCCTCAGCCTCCCAAGTAGCTGGGAATACAGGCACCCACCACAATGCCTGGCTATTTTTAGAGACAAGGTCTTGCTCTGGCTCAGGCAGGTCTTGAACCAGTGAGCTCAGACAATCCACCTGCCTTGGCCTCCCAAGTGCTGGGATTACAGGCATGCGCCACCACACCTGGCCCAATTAAAGAGGAGTTTCTACATTCTTAAACATGATTTTTACATTTTAGAATAAAATTACCTTTTATTTGGAACACAATTCTATAACAGAATGTTGTAGGAAATAAGATTCAATATATAGTAATTCTGGTTACAACAAATTTTTTCAAGCTATATATAACCAGCATATTGACAGATACATGCTTATATAAGTTAATATATGACACCTCCAAAGGATTCAATGGGCAAGAAAACTGGTATCAGGCAATTTGACTAAGGAAAACACAAATTGAGCGCCTATAATTCTCAGTATTATAATTAGATAAACAATGTAAAAAGAGAAAATCTACTTTTGTGATATCATCCAATTTTAGTTAT
Organism: Galago senegalensis; assembly: GCA_963575145.1. Lineage (NCBI taxonomy): Eukaryota > Metazoa > Chordata > Mammalia > Primates > Galagidae > Galago > Galago senegalensis. Next base: position 11,635 of record CAUYTI010113998.1, read on the forward strand.
CCTGATCATCAGAGATAGTGTTTAAATTTGTCAAAGATCAGAACTAAACAACTAGATCTGTCTAAATCATTATCAAATCATGAAATACACATTTCCTATGTTTCAGAACAAAGCAGGTAGGTCTAATATAATAGAATATAATACAGGTGTTTCCTCACTTACTTTGAAATGCAGGTGGACATACTATAAATGTTTGTTGGAATGGATCTGTCTGCGTGCAAATCTGGGTGGTCCCAGGCTGCAAGGAAACACCCTGCTGGGCAACTCCAGGAACTGGGGCCGCAGATGATGGGTACAGAGCTGACTGGTAGTTTAGCAGTGAGACATCCGAATTAGCCAGAGAAAGAGTAGCAGCTGCTGCAGTAGAACTGGAAGCTAGAACACTGGCCTAAAAACAAAAGAACTTCATTTGTACGCTTGCATAAAGTAGAAACAGACAATACATTTACATATACAGAATTTACCCAGAAAAACTGAGAACGAAGTTTTAAAATATAACCTTAACTGTCCTTGAAATAACTCTCTGCTTAAGAAATTTTCCCAGTCCCTAAATTTAAGGAATATTATAAAGCTGAATAACCAAACAAAGAATAATAAATAGTAATGTACTGGTTGTGGCTATACCATGTATAAACACTAACTACTTCTGTATAAAAAAAAAACAAAATCTCATAAGCTCTTCCATTTAAAAAGTAGAGCTAGCTAAGAAACCAGAAAGCTTTCATCTTCAGAAATAAGCTTAACTGTGAATATTACTCATTAGCAAACAAATGCAAAACTACTCTTAAAGTCAATGATTGGAAACCGTTCCAAACAGTAATGAAATATAAAATCTTTCTTCTAATAGGAAAGAATAGTCACCTGGGTAAAGTTAATAACAACTAACAGCAATACAACAGTCAAACCCCATTTACCCGACTGTGCTAGGACATATGAGGGCATGGATTAAATCTTTGGATGTAATTTTTGTCAGCACACAACTGACAGGTGTTATGTCTATCCTGTCTTCCATCAACTTTTGCCAAAAGAAAATTCTTAAGCAACAAGATCACTATAACGAAGACTGGTTCCTCATCCTGTAATCTTACTAAGTTTCTCTCCCACTTAGGCTTGAGTTCCCCAAATCATTTGCTGAATACCTGATTGTGCACTGTATTGAGCTGGTTGCTGAAGCTCATTGTTAGATTTGTGCTTGTATTTGGGGCAACATGTGTAGTGAAGGGACTCTTGATCTGACTCACTGTATCATACATGTGAACCCTCCGCTTGCAGATCTCCATGTTCTGAAAACAGGATTTAACACTGAAAAAGAGATTAAGATTGACTAATGAATGCTGAGATTTTAACAGATAGCAAATAACTCAATGAACACAGATTGAAGTTTTTCTTCCAAGCACTTTCAGAATAAAATGAATCAAAAGATTTTTATAATCACAAAGAGGAAAAACACACATCTAATTTTTAATCTTGTGATTTTTCAATGAGAAACAAGAGCATCGGTGAGCACCAAAGCTGCTGCTCACTTTATAGTTCCATTTGTAAAAACCACATCATGGCAAAAAGCCCCCAGATATATCATACTCACTGATTGCTATGTGGAAAATCCAGAAGGTGAGTCATTGTCACAAACTGATGGTTAAGAGTTTTCAGAGGAGTAATTCTCTTATCTGCATCAATTGTTAGCATCTTTTTTAACAAATCAATGTATTCTCTTCGATCCGCCTTCTCTGCCAACATATCTGTTCCCTCTAAGTCTGTAGACATATTCACCTTTCAGAGCAAAATTTAGAAATATTATACTTCTTCACCTAACCTTTAATGCTGACACTAAACAGCTACTTTTTCTCTAACCCAGGGGTCCTCAAACTTTTTAAACAGGGGGCCAGTTCACTGTCCCTCAGATTGTTAGAGGGCCAGACTGCAGGCCCCGGGACAAGTCAGCTGCTAAGCAGGACAGGCAGCGGCAAAAACACCTGGAGGAGCGGATAAATGTCCTCGGCAGGCCGCATACAACCCACATACATACACATACAACCCGCGGGCCGTAGTTTGAGGACGCCTGCTCTAAACTATTTCTATAAAATCATCAGAAGAGAAATCTGAGGAAATTCTTTTTATTACAGTATAATCGTTTCCACAGGAGGAAGTAGCTCTTTTGTATGCTATCTAATTAAAATCTTCATTTAAATTTAGTAGAAAAAATTGATAAATTCTTGTCATAAAAATTTCAAACAAGTTAAGCAAAAGTTATTACTTAGATATAAAGTTTCTACTATTGAAAATATTAAATTACATAAGCATAAATGTTCAGAGTTTGTAACATAATAAGCACTCAATAACTATAGCTCTTATGCAAGCATTTGTTTAGTAGAGAAAATGGGACAAGAAGGAAACGTTCACTGAGTGATATTTTAATAACATCAATACATAACACCGCTAAGCAAAGCAAGGAAGAAATGTGTAATTCTAAAAGCATACTTTGGATTCAAATGTTCTTTTAATATGTGGCAGAATATTAATGTATTTTTTCTATAAAAACTGAAAATGAATACTTAGAGATTAAATCCATCTTTAGTATAATCAACAGAGGTGTATCTTTGATTAAATAAATACATAAATGTCTAACTTTCTGAAATTTTCCATACTTACCTGAGCCATGTCATCTAAACAGTTAAAAATGTATTTTCGAGCTTCTTTTGATTTTATTCCAGTCTCCAGTTCGTGTTCTTCGGGTGTCTATAAAATATGGATTGTTTAAATTCCATCTGTATGTTATTTTCACATTTTATTCAAAATCAAAGCCAGCATACAAAGAGATAAGTGTTGTCACCTTGCCAACCATAGATTACAAACATGAAAGTCATTTATAACCAGAAAATACTCTGATGGAGAGATGTGACCTTGATATCTAGTCACCCTTTCTTTTTTTTTTTTTGAGACAGGAGCCTCAAGCTGTCCCCCTGGGTAGAGTGCCATGGCATTACAGCTCACAGCAACCTCCAACTCCTGGGCTCAAGCGAGTCTCTTGCCTCCGCCTCCCAAGTAGCTGGGACCACAGGCACCCACCACAACGCCCGGCTATTTTTTGGTTGCAGCC
>CAUYTI010114000.1:0-34960 GCA_963575145.1 Galago senegalensis
TTAGAGCAGTGGTTCTCAACCTTCCTAATGCAGTTCCTCAAGTGTGGTGACCCCCAACCATAAAATTATTTTTGTTGCTACTTCATAACTGTAATTTTGCTACTGTTATGAATCGTAATATAAATATCTGATATGCAGGATTGTCTTAGGTGACCCCTGTAAAAGGATTGTTTGAGCCCAAAGGGGTTGTAACCCACAAGTTGAGAACCACTGCTTTAGAGAAAGGCTCAATCTAAAATGTGATCAATTTTAAAAGTTTTCCCTTTATATAGTATTAGTCAATTTCCTTGGTGTGGGATTTTCTTATTAAACAATATTTAATTGACTGGGACTGAAGTTTGCCAATGATATCTATTTTTTATTAAATTGATCTTAAGTCTTTGAACTATAAATCCAAGTATTGGGAGCTCTAAAAAATAAATCGGTGTTTGAAATTGTTATACATATTGGGAATATCTCTATACCTCAAGTAAAATGAATATTTTCATTTCTATTCTTCAATAAAAGCTCATTGGAAAGCTATACCCCAAAAAATTAATATAAAGAATATTTTAACTGATATAAAATTAAGAAATAGAACTTAACAAAATATACAATTCTGTGTTTATTGGTAGTTTTAATTATTACCTAGTATGGGTTTATCATGCTTTCATTTTATTTACTTATTTATTTATTGCAGTTTTTGGCCAGGGCTGGGTTTGAACCCGTCACCTCTGGCATATGGGGCTGGCGCCCTACTCCTTTGAGCCATAGGCACCACCCCATGCTTTTATTTTTTTAACTTTAAGTTTGATTTCATGTGGTATTAGGGAAAAGGTGTATAATATTCAGGCTATGGAGAACATGTTTGTTGGTAACTATTTTAACAGGTGTGTATATCTTTTTCAATATCTTTTTAAATCCCTTTCCTATGAACCTTACGGTTTATATCTAATACTTTATACATTAAATGGGAAATACTTTTGCCAGAAAATTGTACTCTAAGCCTCTCCCTATTCTCTTTCTTAAAGAGAAACAGTCAAATTTCCAGCTGAGTTGGACAATGTGCTTGGAATACAGATTCTTCTTGGTCAACACAAACTGCTATAAGAGCAGATAGAAAATCTGCAAATTTGAGAGTTGAACATCACCTATGTTTGAGCGGTTTATCAAACCCCACTTATTGATAAAATATTTCCTTGTGTCTATGGTTATAAAAGATCTAAGTGCCAGAGCACTTGATCTGAGCTCAGATTATTATTCCATCAGGAAACCATAATACTTCACAATGCTAGGCCTCTTTCAATTTACAGTGCAATTTTCACATATTTTTAAATACTTCACTGTATTTCATTGCATTGAGCCACTTCTGCCTATTCGTTTAAACTGCATCTTCTTAAAGATGTCAACAAATGGAAAAACATATGCTCACAGCTGGGAAGAATCAACATTGTTAAAATGTTCCTATTACCCAAACCAGTTTACAGATTTAATTCAATCCCTATTAAAGCACCTCCGTCATACTTTAAAGATCTGAAAAACTAGTACTTCATTTTATATGGAATCAGAAAAAACCTTACATAGCCAAGACATTACTCAGAAATAAAAACAAATCAGGTGGAATCATGCTACTAGACTTCAGATTATACTCTAAATCTAGAGTGATCAAAACAGCATGGTATTGGCACAAAAAATAGAGAGGTAGATGTATGGAATAGAATTGAGAACCAAGAGATGAACCCAGGCACTTATCATCTTTTGATCTTCAATAAGCCTATCAAAAACTTAAATTGAGGGAAAGACTCCCTATTTAACAAATGATACTGGGAGAATTGGCTGGCAACTTATTGAAGACTGAAATTGGACCCACACCTTTCACCTCTAACAAAAATTGACTCTCACTGGATAAAAGACTTAAACCTAAGACATGAAACCATAATGATTCTTGGAAAGAGTGCAGGAGAAACACTTGAAGAAATTGGTCTGGGAGAAAACTTTATGAGGAAGACCCCCAGGACAATTGAAGCAATACCAAAAGTACATTACTGGGATCTGATCAAACTAAAAGGCTTCTGCACTGCCAAGAACACAGTAAGTAAAGCAAGCAGACTGCCCTCAGAATGGGAGAAGATATTTGCAGGTTATGTTCCCAACAAAGGCACGATAACCAGAATCCACAGAGAACGCAAACTTAATAAGAAAAGAAGAAGTGATCCCATTTTACTATGGGCAAGAGACCTGAACAGAAGCTTCTCCAAAGAAGGGAGGCACATGTTATACAGACACATGAAAAAATGCTCATCTTCTTTAATCATCAGAGAAATGTAAATAAAAACCACTTCGAGATACCATCTAACTCCAGTAAGAGTAGCCCACACAACAAAATTCTAAAACCATAGATGTTGGCATGGATATGGAGAAAAGGGAACACTTCTGCACTGCTGGTGGGAATGCAAGTATGTTCCTTTTGGAAAGAAGTTTAGAGAACACTCAGGGATCTAAAAATTGACCTACTAGGTCAATAAAAATTCCTCTACTAGGAGTATATCCAAAAGATCAAAAAATCACATTGCAAAAAAGGTATTTGCACCAGATTATTCATTTTAGCTCAATTCATAATAGCCAAGTCATAGAAGAAGCCCAAGTGCCCATCAACCCATGAATGGATTAATAAATTGTGATATATATATGTATATATAATGAAATATTATGCAGCCTTAAAAAAGATTAAGCCTTTACCTCTTTTAAGTTTACATGGAAGGACCTGGAACATATTCTCCTAAGTACAATGTCTCAAGAATGGAGGTAAAAGTATCCAATGTACTCAGTACTTCTATGAAACCTACTTAGTTTGATAGACGGAGGGCAAAAGATGGGACCACACCTATGGAGCATATGACAAGGGTATAAGTCAAATCTGTCAAATGTAGAACATAGATGTTTTGGCACAATAATCAAGCAAATGAGGTGAAAGGTATGTTGACTGGTTTGATGTAACCACGTCAGCTTGTATAAAAAAAAAATCAGCACATTGTACCCCACATATGCATGAATGTATTCATGATCTGTGTGCATTTGACTTAATAAAAATAAATAAATAAATAAAACAGATTAACCAGTGGACTCTGCCCCCCCCAAAATAAACAAATAAATAAATAAACTGCTCTCCCATGAGTCTTTTTCCCCCTTGAGATTATTTTCCCTATGAGAAGCAAAAGGAAGTGTTTATAACCACTATTGTAGGTTATCATCGCTGGATGATAACAGGGATTCGAGTAGATTGTTCAATACGGTGCTCTCAGCCTCTCCTCTATTACACATTTGAAGTATCCCATTCTCCTTGCCCTCATAGTTACTCACATTGTTACTAATTCTTTTTTCCTCCTTTTTATTAAGATATACACACATAGATCGTGGATACATTTATGCATTTGTGGGGTACAAGGTATTGATTTTTTATACAATTTGGAATACTTACATCAAACTAATTAATATAGCTGTCACCTCATTTACTTAATTATTATGTTAAGACATTAATGTTCTATACTTGGTAGATTGGACTTGTACCCTTGTGATATGCTCCATAGGTGTGGTCCCCCATTTACCCTCCTTGTATCAAATCTCCTCCCTCCCATCCCCTTCCTCTTCTAATTTACCATGTATTTTCTCACTGGAAAATTCTGGAACTTTCCAAAATACAAATGTTGTTTTCTCTTTGGGTACTTCTTCCCAGCACAGTATAGAAACTGCCAGAAAAAAGAAATGTCTTTGTGTGTATGTTTGTGTACGGCCAAGATCCTATACATATAAAAATGAGCTACAAAAGAGTAAGTAGGTTTTAAGGGCACAGTGAAATATCCCGATTGCAAACACTGTGATTCCTGTGAGTTTTTGAATTAGTTAGGATTTATTGAGAAATTTTGCAAATCCGGAATGTGCTGCCTCAGTAAGAAATGAATTTCCCTTTAGCATAAATAATTTAAGCATGCATTTGGCAGGTAATCTATACAGGAGGAGTACGCATCGAGTGACTTCTAAGTCAGATAATATGTGACTGAATGAATATTGAATTCAAACAGTAGGACTCCATAGCTTACCTGTGGGAGAAGTTTACATTACAAAAGTAATGTGCCAAATGACAGCTTAAGGTTATAGTCGTTGTAAAGTTCTCAGTTCTCAGTTCTCAGGATCGCAAGAATTATAACCATGCTAAAGCACAGCTTCAAATAAAAAGAAGCTTCTTTTAATTTTCTAGGCTCCCTGGTAGGATGCTATCAACAACATGCCCTAAGAGGAGTTGCTGCTGAAAGTTCCTCCCTCTTTCCTGGTATATTGAATTTCTAGGGACGTTGTAACAAATTGCCACCAACTTGGTATTGCAAATTACCAAATAATAGAGATTCATCCTCATGGTTCAAGAAGAATAGAGTCTAGTATTAAAGTATCAGTAGGGCCATGAATCCTCAGAAGGGTTCAGGGGTAGAATCTTTCCTCTCTCTTTGTCTCTTCCTAGCTTCTGGTGGTGCCAGACAATCCTCAGTATTCCTTGGTTTGAATCTTATCACTCCAATCCTTTCTCCATGTTCCCATAACATTTTTCTCTGTGACTCCATTTCCAAATCTCCTTTTCTTTTCTCTTATAAATATACCAGTTATTAGATTTAGGGCACACCTTAAGTCTAGAATGAATTCATCTTGGAATTCCTTATGAATTATACTTTAAAAGATCCTGTTTCTATCTAAGGTCACATTCTGAAAATCTAGTTATGGGCGACAGTATGAATAAGTATCTCAGACAAATTCCTGGGCCTGGGATTTCATTGTATTTTCATAATCATGGTTCTATCCTCAAAGTTTTTAAAGTATTGACTGAGGTGATCGGACCCCCTCGGGGAACCAAAGAACACTGAGATGATAACCAACGTGTGGCCAAACCTTCACTTGCACAGGAGTTCACTGATGCTGTGAATGCTGCATGAGGAATCCCTTGATCAGAAAAAAAAAAGAAAATGGGAAAATTATTTACATAAAGTTCACAGATCATAAATCCCACATAAGCAGAAACGGGGGTCATGATCTGATGCTATATTGTATACCATATCCCCTGCACTTTGGGGGGATCCTAAGGGACAGGAACAAATCTGGGATCATAAGGAACAAATCTGAAGGACCAGCTTCAGGTATTGCAAACATCTTAAAGCATAAATGCATGCCATGTAAGAGTTCACCTCAACCATAAGTAAAATTCTAAATGTCACAGTTTGTGAAATGAAAGATAAGTATCTGAAATAAAACCGGCACAAGCTACTAAAGCCTTCTCATTGCCAAACTACAAAGGGAAAAAATGGTGCTCAGAAATAAAGTGGCAACAAAATCAGCCCCTTCTTCTTTGCTGTAATAACACCAGTGTTGGCTACAACATTGTCAGTAGCCCTCACATGGCTGTGAGGAAGCACCTCCCTGTCTGAGGGAAGCCTCTTGACTTCAACCCTTCCTTCTTCATTCCTCTCCCAACGTACCACCTCATCTTCCAAAGAAAAACTCCCTGGATGACCCAAATTTTCCCTCTTTCTATTCGTGCTTAGTTTCATCCTGATGAAGAACCTGCTTTGGTTTACGATGAGTAGTTTCTATCAGAGGTTTGCACCTTTCTGCCCAGGCGTGGCGGCTCATGCCTGTAATCCTAGCACTCTGGAGGCTGAGGCAGACTGACAGTGAGACCTTGTCAAGAAAAAAAAAAAGTCTTTCTGTATTTCTCTGGGGGAAATTTGACCTTATTCTTTCCTGAACCTCCAGATGATCTAAATACCTTCTTAATATTCCTAACTACCCCCCAAAATACAGTACATAATTGCTGAAGTTGCTTTGAAAAATGCTCCCATCTTTGGATTCTGGGTTAGTTAGAAGTAAAGAAAATATTTTGAAGAATCTTACAAGGGTTTAGAACCTCATTATTAGGTGGGCAGGACTTACTAGTACCTCTGGGGGAAAGACAGCTACTGCCTGTGTCTAGTGGATGGAGGGTGGGGGAGGAGGTGGACGGGGACTTCATCTTTTTAATGGGACTAATAATGTAAACTATATGGCAATTTACTGAAGTGCGAAGGACATAAGAGAACCCTGTGCTGGGACCTCTGCTTTCGGTTGGTGTGCTCATTTTTATCCTGTAGGCAATATGTATAGGACTCTCAGTTGATTCTTGAACCTAGTAGACTACAGTAGTATCAGATGTGTGTCAGTGGACACGGTTAACTCTAGAATTAATCTGGCAATTAAAAAGAGACAGTAATAATGATTTAACTATTTGCATAATTAAGAGATTTATGTTTACATTGCCAAGTGATTTTCTGAGGCATGAGCATTAGGTTGCAATGGCTGTGAGTTTAGAATACATCTCGTCCATGTCCAAATCCCATGTTCATTTCTCTGCATATATTTCCTCAAGGAACTCAAGTTTGAGGCCCTGGACATACTGCAGGGGATGATAATAACACATAGGTCAATTTTTATACTTTTCGAATTTGACAAAACTCTCACAAACCTTTAGAGCAATTTTTACTTTTAAGTTTTTCCCATGAAAATTAAGTAGATCAGGAAATGGCTTTCTGGAATCCTTTCTGTTTGCTTCATGGAATTAAAGTAAAAATTTATAGATACATACATTTAGTTTTATGGTATTGGGTGCTTCATCAATGAAAAAATATAGTAGAACCTCTGCAAGTTGACCACCCAAGGAACTATAACTGGTAAAGACACAGTGGCGTCCACATAAGGAAGGAGGCCTACTGTACTGATACGTACATGTGGTGCATGGCTGGTCTATGAAAACTGGGTCAGCAAAAGGAGGTGGTTGAGGTAGGCAGGTGGTCCATGTAGGAAGGTGCTCAGCTCTGGAGGTTATGCTGCATTTTAAAAATAATCCTATGTCAGACAGTGATCTCTGCTGATGACATTTAGAAAAGCAACTGTGTCTGAAAAATTTTAGTTAGAAGTCCACATAAAAGACCTAAGTTGTAACATTGCTGAACTACAATGTCACAAACATGTTATCTGGCCCATGACAAACTCAAATACTTAAACACTCAGACTGTGGTTCCCTTAACCTAAAGAGACACAACGGAATAGACTTCCAACAGTGCAAAAGGCTAAATTACAGAAGGTTTACAGTCCAGCGTGACTTAAATCATATTTCCTTTAAGATATAAACCCATCGCATTTTTAAAAACGAGAACTGTTCTCTGCATACCACCCCTGGCTGTGGCTGACCGGCCCGTCCTTGCTGCCCTGTCGCGGTCTGCTTGTCTCTTCCTTTCCATCATCATCCCCGCTGTTGATCTGCTGCATTGTGTCGGTCTGGCCATGTTAAATGTATTGTGCACTCTTTTAGGGCATGGGATTATTTATGACAATAGAGGACACAAATTATTGTGATGAATGTCTTCTAAGAAAGCTGATGAACTAACATGGAAGCTGATGCCTTCTCCCCCCGGAACTCAGCTACGATAGATGGCAGAACTTAATATACAACTCTGTGAAAAGCGCCCAAGGCACAGAAGATGTTTGGTAACAGAGTGAGCGGATGGCAGAGGATCGTTGAAAGCTTACAGCTGCAGAAGAATGCTCTGGTGGTGACTTTTCTCTCCCACCTTGTTCTCAGGAGACCTTTGCCCACCCTGATTGCTACTGTGGTGAAGGGCAGCAGTGAGCAAGTGGTGGCAAAGTCACCTGGACCCAATCTACTGCCGACTGTGATGGGGAGCAGGTGCTACAGGGCTGTCAGGTGGGCAGGGGTCTCTAAGCATCACTCCTCTCCCTAAGCCCACCCCTCCCCCTTCCTTCTTGTAAGCAGGATTTCTTTCCTTAGTCTAATCAGAGATTAGATCACCACCCTAACATCCAACCTTAGTCCCTCTCCTTGCTTTCCCTTTCTGCTTTATATTATTAATTAGGTTATAATTAAAGCTAAGAATCAAGTGCTTCATTTGCCAGAATTTTCATTTTACTTATATTTGGAGCTTGGATATTTGACCTTCCGAGGTAAATTCTGTCCCACTGCATCCTACTCAGTGTTCTGGTGACAGAATATAAATTTATTCTCAGCTAAGAGAAATGAGATCTCACTTGATAGGACATCACCAGCCTTAGGGAAACACTTGTCTGAGTAATTCATCTTCATAAGAAATCGCTGAACCATATCATAGCACATAAAATTGTATTTCTAAAATCTCCAGCACTGGAAGAAGTAAAGTTTAGGTCACCTGTGTCCTAAATCTATATTATAAGATTTGTCTAAATTGCCTTTTGAAAACAAAACCCAAAGCTAATCTAATATCTATCTGAATTTGGGTGTATTGATATCTGGATGGAATGGTATATTAGCCAGCTAGCCAGCTTTTCACAGCAGCAAAATGTTATTCCTATGACACAGTATGTAACATCCTCTGTGTAAGAGGCAGATAGCAAACACTTTACATCCTGTTATCGAAAAGATACGCTGAGAGGCAGCGTGAGAGAGAACATGGAAAACAGAGAACTGAAAACAAGAAGTTGTTCCTACTCTAACCACCAAAGAAAAAATATGCTAAGTAACATATAAATTCATAAATTTCCTTGAGATTTTAATAGAATTGGAGTCATAAAAAACAAACAAAAAAAAACTGAATTGTTTTGCCTTTGTTGAACACTGGAAGGGAGAAAGAGATGGACTTTGTGTAAACAGATGAGACATTAACCAAATTTTAACAGATTTTTAGAGGCCGATTGGGGGCTAATGTGTTGACTGGAAAAACAAATAACAAAAAAAAAAAAAAAAACAAACAAAACCAGGAGGCTGGGTGCCAAGGAGTAGCCCTGTCTTATAAACTCCCAAGAAAGGCAGGCAGCGGTCGAAGATGAGAGAGCAGCCCTGGGGCAGGAGTGGGAGGCGAGTAATGCAGGGGGAAGGGGGGGGCGCAGTGGTTCTATCCTCTTCTGTGAAGAAAAAGCCATAAACTGTTGTAAGAGAAGCATCCATCTCTCTGTCCTAGGCTGGGGAGAATCAGACGCAAACCCACTACTTAGAAAATCCTCGCACCCTATGTCACAGGCAAAAACTCCACTGTCATTGGCGAAGTGTAGAAGCAATGACTTTTAATTCAGGACAAAAAGTAACGTTCTTGGGAGAGCGTCCCCCACAAGCAGAGGTCTTTTACCAGAGGGAGAAGGGAAAAGAAACTTTCTCACTAGAGGTAAAACAGAGTTGTTTGGATGACTGAACTCACAGGTGGAATCGCCCCAAAATCAGCAGCAGGGAAGTTCCTGCCCCAAACCTTCCCCAGATGGCAAAGTAAGAAGCACTAAATGCCCCTGAGTGCTCAGTCTGAAGCTTTATTAGAACTAACTCATGGAGGGCTGCGCAATCTGTGCCATGAGCCGTGAGAGGAAAGGGGTGCTCTGCCAAGGAATGTCGACAGCAAAGGGGGTGAGTTATGGAGTTCATATGAGGGTTAAGGAATTTGTGTCAAGGCCAGTACTAGCGTTTTACATGTTTAGCAACAGGGATAGTATCGCAGTGTTTTGAATAACAACCGGAACAAGTTTATCAGTGCCTGGGAATGTTCAAGGCTCTGCAGGGGGAAAAAGCAAAAAACATGTATCTGGCCAGGTCAAGTAGTCAAGGTTCTGTGTTTCTCCACTGGGACAAAGAAAGTGTGGGGAACTCGGAGACCCTCCAGGAGTCCAGTTACCATGGGGAAGTGGGCAGGAACTAGGAGGAATTCTTACCCCCACAGCCCAGTGGAGAGGCATAAGAGTGAACCACGGACAGGGCATCAGAGCACACATCTCCTGGCACCATTAGGAGCCTGACGCTGAGTACCATCAAGAGCAACTCAGAAAACTCAGTGGCATAGCTGGGCAGGAACAGCTGAAGCAGAACAAAGATCAGAACGCTTTAAAAACCTCTCTGGTCCCAGCGTGAGCTCAGTGCCAGGGAAGGACAACCAGTGGTGGAATTTTAGCCTACATGGCAATGAGATGGCGACAGTAACAACAGAACACCAATTGGGCTCAACCTCCAACCAGACTGATTTAATCCCCACAGTAGCAGCCTACTAGAGGAGGAGGCCGGCCCATTTCCAAGTGCAAATACCATTTACTCCAGTATCTGCTACTCTTTAACTCTTACCAGATATTATGTTAAAAAAAAAAAACACAAGACACACACAAAATAAATAAATTACATTGTCAGACATAGCAATAGACCAGAAGTTAGAAATATTAGACAGGGTCTTAACACAGTATGATTAATATGTTAAAAGAGCTAATGAAAAATGTCAACAATATACCCAGACAGATATATTTTAGCAATGTTTCTTATTTTTCTATTCATCTTTTATAGTAACTCCACAATTTACTACATGTGTAAAATGAAGCATTTGCTCTTTTAGGATTTCTATTTGCACTCTAGATACCTCATTTTACCTTTCCAAATTTTTTTATTGTTAAAGAGTCCACAAAATGCATTATTTAAAAAAATATTTCATAGCCTTGCTAATTTTTTTGTACTGAACTTAAATGCAGTGAGTTAAATTTTATATTAAATTAAAAACACTTCCTAAGATGATCATCTCTACCTTTCTTAATAGATAAAACTATTGATGGGATATTAGTTCTTCTCCTTTTTTTCCATTAAAAGACACACCATCCCTCTTAGCTTTTTCCTTTCCTTCCTTCTAATAGATTTACTCTGCAGAAGGACTTAAAGATTTGAATTGCAAAAGGAATTGAAGTTATATATTACTCATTTACACCACTTCCAATGAAAGGTATTTTTATTAAAATGAAATGTTAGTTGCTGCTTCAGAATTTGAATATGCCTCATGGATGAAAAAATGCAAATATTTTAAATAACATGATTTACTTAGAAATACATGCATTATTTAAAAACAGTCTACCTGATATATTTTTATTAATTAGCTTTTTTTGAATGTTGAAAAAGTGGTTGTAGAGGGTAGAGAAAGTGAAGAGCTACAAGTCAGGATTTGACAGGCATCTTTAAGTCTCTCTGATTATGGACATTTTAAGTCAATCATCAAGATAATTTGAATAGTCAATAAAAATTAAAGAAACATGATACCGGAAGAGCTGGCACATCAAGTCTAAATTCGTTGTTAACCATGTAAAATGAATAAGTATAATCGATGGGACCTTAGACGAGGTGGATAAACAGAAAGTACAAGAAATCAAGAAAGGGAAATTAATGACAAAACAAGGATAAAGAGTTTGACGTGGCTCTGTGATTTGGGAGAGTTTAACTTCTAGGAAAGCCAGTGTTATAATTTCTAAGTAGAGGTGCTTAACCAGGAATTCACAGGGGTCCCTTACGGGTTTGTGAGTTTCCCACCATGGTCTAGAGCCAGATCTATCTTGATCTGTTAAATTCCTGACAGTGTGATATTATCGACAGCAGTAAAGGACAATTAGCAAATTCATGATTTCTGTCTTTACATTCATTCTCAAAGTTTAATGTTATCTTTTCGAAGTAAGCATTGTGACCAAAGCAATTTCCCTATCAAAATTATTCTTGCTTTGGCACAAAATGTAAAATTAAACATACGTTAAAAGATTATTCAAAAAGCAATGAAGCCACTTCTTTTATTTGCTTAATAATTTGAGGATAGTTCATGAGTTCACTGATTCATTTTCATCAGCTACTAACCTACACTAAAGGAACAACATTTTAAGGAATATCTTGGCTATCAATAAACCTTCTATTTTGCAATAAAAATAGAAACATCTTTTATGCAATAAAATTTGTACATTGTAAACTTCCACCTGGTAAAACTCCGCCCAAGTAATCAATAATTATTCCAGTATAGTAGCCAAGAAGCTTCTTAGACTTGTAGGTGCAATTATGAAACTAGAGTAAAGATTAACAAAATTGATCATAAGCCATGATGCTGTGACTATAATTAAAAGCATTACTTTAACTTTTGAGTGACTGAGAGTATTATAGTGTAAATGAAAAGTATAATTTTTCATAGCCACTTATTA
Source organism: Galago senegalensis (assembly GCA_963575145.1). NCBI lineage: Eukaryota > Metazoa > Chordata > Mammalia > Primates > Galagidae > Galago > Galago senegalensis. The sequence goes on from CAUYTI010114000.1 coordinate 12,013, forward strand.
AAACGCTTAAAAATTAGTCATTATACTCCAATGTTAATGACTGTGGGGTTAATATTTGATCTCTTAGATCAATTTTACATGATGTTTCTAAGGAAGAACAGATTGTTGCTAAGGAAAGTTCTGTTATATACCTGAAGTGTACAACTAGAAATGCAATTTCAACTAAGTTAATTTGAAAAAATATGTGCTATGATAAACCTAGCTTTTGAAATGGGCTTTTATACTTACTTCCTATTTTCATCCTGGTTAGTATTAGTACTATTTCTATTTCATGAAATGGAAACATGAAATTCACATGATTTATAAAACTTGCCTAACATTATTCACTTATAAGTATTGAAAATGAAATGTATTTTTTTCTTTTCAGCTTTTTTAAAAATTTTTTTATTGTCATAAACACATAGATCATGCATACATTAATGCATTTATGGGGTACAGTGTGCTGATTTTATATACAATTTGGAATGCTTACATACTACTTAATATATCCTTCACCTCATTTACTTAATTATTGTGTTAAGACATTTATACTCTATACTTAATAGATTAGACATGTACCCTTGCAATATGTATGATAGGTGTATACCTATTCCTCTATCAAACCTCCCCCATCTCCTCCCACATATCCAAAAGACCAAGATTCACTTTACAAAAAAGACATTTCCACCAGATTGTTCATTGCAGCTCAATTCATAATAGGCAAGTCATGGAAGAAGCCTAAGTGCCTATTGATCTATGAATGGATTAATAATTTGTGGTATATGTATACTATGGAATATTATGCAGCCTTCAAAAAGATGGAGACTTTGCCTCTTTTATGTTTACATGGATGGAGCTGGAATATATCCTACTTAGTAGAGTATCTCAAGAATGGAAGAAAAAGTATCCAGTGTACTCAGTACTATTATAGAACTGATTTATAATTACTCACACTTTCATATGAAAGATAAATCACAACTATAGCCCAAGTTGAAAATTAAATTTAAAAAGTAAAAATCCAATGGACCACACAGTTTTTTGATCACCAAGCTGACCAGGAACTCAGATACTGCAGGAGCTAAAGTTTGTGATGTGCATCTCTTATAAAACTATCTTACCCCACCGACCAGAAATTTTTATTACAAGGGCACCCTATGTAATAAGAATTGATCATTTCAGGTTTTAGGTACTACTGAAAAGTGCTGAAATCACCTGAATTATGCATGGATACAGAGAGAAAGGAGCACATACACACTGTTGGAGGCACTGCAAATTAATACCTCTATGGAATTAGAGGTATGGGGAGATTCCTTAAAAAATAAATGTGGGTTTACCATTCAACCTAGCAATCGCACCCCTGGATACCCAAAGGAAAAGAAGTAATTTTTATCAAAAAGACACCTGCACTCAAATGTGTATTACAGCACAATTCACAACTGTAAAGATGTGGAATGACCCTATGTGTCCATCAGCACATGAAGGATAAACACACACACACACACACACACACACCATGTAGTACACTCAACCATAAAAAGGTATAAAATAATAACATAGATGGAACTGGAAAACATATTCATATGTGAATTACCTCAGGAATCGAACAAAAAGACCACACATTCTCACTAATCAGTGGGAACTAAATAATGGGTACCTATACTAGCAAAGAGAGATGTAAAGAACACTGCAAACCAAGAAGATGGAAAGGTGTAAGGGGGATGAGGGTAAAAACCCTACTGAGTACACTACCACTATCTTGGAGATAAGCTCTATTCAGCTCTGAGTTAAGCTCTAAAAGCTCTGAGTTAAGCATTTTACAAGCTATCCTCCTAACAGAAATATTTTATACCCTTAATATTTTGAAATAAAAAAAGATATTTGGAACTTCCTGGTACAAGAAAGGGAAATGAAGTGGTAGAATTCATGCTAATAATAGAATATTGATATAATCATAACATTAATATAATAATTGTTCTATATTTGAGTTGGGGTCTTTCCATTTGTTTTTCACTTTTCTCACAAATGTATGTAAAGTAGGTCGTATAATAACCCTGTTTCACTGATAATGGAAATGAAGCCCAGAGGGATTAATAATTCGTCTTAAAATCAATCCTCTAGTAGCTGGTAGAGCCTGGATTCCAACTAACACAGTTAAACTCAGGAAGTTGTGCAACCAGGCCTGATCCGTTAAGATTCCTTGTGTGTCATTATTCAGCAGGAGTGCCTGAAAAGATGGCTGAGAATTTAAGATTTTCTGAAAGAAAGATACCTGAAATTGTTGAATATCCTATTTCACAACTCACTGTGTGTGTATGTCATATTACCACCTTCATTATAAATCCCTGCAGAAAGAATTAAATAATATCAAAGAAACACCAAGAGAAATCCTGAGAGCCTGGCCCCCTCCATCCCTGGGTCTCCCCCCTCTTCCATCTCACTCATTAAGGCTGAGTGAGTTTTTGTTCTTAGAAGTACAATCTTAAGGTAATGAATCATGATTATAATTTGGCAGATATAAGACAGGCCTATTTTAAAATGCCATATATCTCTCATTATAGAGCTGAAACCCTCAGAGGCACATAACAAGGGTTACATGGCCAAGGTGTTCCAAAAATTGGATTCCCTTCAAGTACTTCCCTCCTGCTCCCTTTTTGTTCCATGTCCCCTCCCTCTCCTTTGTCATATATTCACCTGGCAAGGAATTGTGTCCTCTGCCAGACTGTCCCTCTCATGAATCACCCTGACATTAGGGCTTTCCTCTCTTCCATTCTCTTTACTGTTTTTTTTTTTTTCCAGTTTTGCTGCAATTTTTCCAAGGGGAGTGACAGCCCTGTAATATTGCTATCCACTGAGCAATTGCTGTATGTGTCCTGAAAAAGGAGAATCCATTGGCTAAGGGGGAAAAAATCAGTTGAAGTATAAAGCAAATCTTTCTCTTTAAACCAGATCTTGTATATTTAGAAATAGCAGAGAGTTACCAGAACGGGTACCTAGTCTCAGAGTTACCTAGTTGCAGGACTCAATACCAGCAAGATGCTCAAGATTTGTAAATGTGGGATGACAAATGGTTTGTCATGAGATCGGTATTTCACCAGCATTTGCTCACTGTGCAATGTAACATTTTTAATTACTTTTTACAAAAAAAGGCATTGTAATCATTTGTTGCTACAATACAATGAATTAAAATGCTTTGATGTTGCTATAGGAGAACTAAACTTTTACTAGATAAAATATGTTCTCAATATCAAATACACAAAAAATTTGAAGGCGAATTTCTGGCAAAGCTATTCCTTCAAGCCATTATAGGTATAGTCATCTTTGCCTCTTTCACTTGTCAGAGATGTAATTGCTTCATAATGAATCAATAAAGATGATTAGAAGTGAAATGCTGAAAAATTCAATGGATTCATCTAATTGGCTTTTGCTAAGGTATTTTCTACCTGTTTGCTAAAAGGCCTGCTGAAGAACAAAGTAAAAATATTCATCTTTGAACAGGACTAAATAGCTATTTTCAGAATTAAAAAAATGCATGGATTGGGAGTTTGACATATCATAAACTGACTTTAACTGCAGTTTTACCATTTGGAAAACTGGCATATTAAACTTACCTGAAGTATTGCTGTTAGGATCAGGAAGATGAATTGTCCCTTACATCAGTCGCTACAGAGCACTTGTCAATAAATGTTGTTATTAAAAGTGAAACTTCCTCAAAAAATCAGCCCTAAGTAATGCTTACTTTGAGGTTTTAAAAGGAGCCAAGAGGAATTTTACTCTCTGGATTCTTACTGTGCTTCGATTATTCTGCCAGTGTGTATTGCAACGGCTTCAAAGTTAAATGTTGACTAAAACCCAGTATAACAATTAATATTACAGATAAAACAGCAGTTTTACTTATTTGTAAAACTATTTTAAATTTTGTTCTATAAATACCAGCTCCTAGTTTTATTTATATTAGGTCATCTACCTATCTAGTTGAAATTGAGTCATCATTCAGCTTTACACAAAATTTATTAGTTTGTGTGTCACGCTGCTTCCCACATATCCTTGAAAATTTATAAGGATTCACTGATTGCATTGTCCCTCACAGATCATTAGGGGGAAAAATGATGCTTAAAATAATGGCATTAAATAAGAATATCAATGATCCTGAAGAAACCACGAATTTTACTTGGAGTGTGCATTAAAGCTCAACAAATGGGAAATTAAAAAAGGCTAACGTATTGATGAGATATCATTTGCAGTTCTTTCTGGGTGAACCTTACAGCATAATTTAATTTGAAACGACAAAAAGATAGACTTAGGTAATCAACTAAAACTGAACTCTTTTTTAAAAATTACATGCAGATGCAGCATTTTCTTCTTCAGTTTCATTTAAATTCAGTTGAGAAATTCTTATAAAGTTCATTTATGGAGATAGGAAAACCATCTTGATTTACACTGATTTATGTAAAGAATTCACATACAAACACCTAGAAAGGCAAATTAGTATTTGAGGATTGTGAACTCTGACAACTAAATCCAATGAGTTTCCAGATACCAGTGGCTACATGTTCTCTGCCCCATTGAATAACTTTTAGATACAGAAAATAATTCCTTGCTGAAGATCCTTCATTTCATATACAGTAGAACCTCCATAGTTGCCCCCCTCTTTACGTTGACCACATTTTCGCAGACAGGACCCGCACCACATGTGTCTCTGAGTATTGTAGGCTTAGTTCCTTATGTTGACCACCTCTGGATGTGGACCAGTTTGTCACAGTCCCTTGGGTGGTCAACTTACAGAAGATCACCATGTATAAATTCCTTAATTTGTATGTATATATATATACATATATATACACATATATATAATTTGTATTTGTATGTATATATATATATATGTATCAAGATGGTTTTCCTATATCCATAAATTAACTTTATAAGAATTTCTCAACTGAATATATATAATACACACACATATAATTCCTTATTATATATATACACGCACCCAGTTATATATATTAACCCACATACATATTATATATATTGCATGTATATAAATTATAAAGACTCTTAAAATCAAAGCCTAAGGCAAGGGACAAAATTAATATAAATATAATTTCAAACCACTTTAGGTGTTAAGATTATTTCACCTTGCTCAACAGATTCCCAATTAATTTCTAGCATTAGTAAGCGCTGTTGCTGTGTGTGGTGGTATTTTATCTGGCTTCTATTGTCTTTTTTCCAACACCTAAGTCTATGCCTTCCTGAATTCTAGTTTTAACTGTATTTCTAACGATGTATTAGTAGTTTCTGTATTGGCTTCTGTGTTAGTACAGTTACTTCCTTATGAAGAATGAAAATAGTTATTATTTCCAGACCCCTGTGGACATTCTTTCTAAACCCAGGGACACTTCCTTCTGCCATAGCATCATTTGCCAGGTGCTTCGTTCACAGAATACTTTTGCTTTATAGCTGCTGTTCCCTCAGGAGTTAAATCCATTCATGCAGTGTGTGAAGATTTTCCAGTCAAGTATTCAAAATGGCTCCTATGTGTCAGATTCACAAAAGGGAAAAAATGAGGCATTAAATCAGGGAAAAAGGGAACAAGGCCGGGTTTTAAAAATAGGTTGTACAACAAAATGTACAGTTTATCAAAGAAAAAAATCCAATTCCAAATCTGAACTTGTCTTGGGAAAAGGAATTTCAAAAGAGAATAACAAAAACCCAAAAAAAGTCTTCAAATGAAGAGGCAATAAGAAATATAATATTCTAATGGGTATTTGTAACATAAACTAGAGAACAATTTAAAATTAGTTGGACTCCATAAAAAATATGTAAAAACATTATATTTTACCATTCTGTTGGACTGAAGCAGTAAGAATTGCAAAAGCATTCTGTGTGTGTGTGTATGTCAAGGGGTAAGAGAAAGCTAGGGACTTTCAATACTTTTAACTACTCTTAGAACTCAGTAAGAAGAAGGTACTATCCTGTCTAGCCCAAATATTTCACTTTCAGTGTAATATGCATGTGTTTACACAATTACTCGGACATATTAAGCCTTATCTAAAACATTGCATAAGAGCCCACATCTGAATAACTAAAATATATTTTGTAAAAGAACTGAAAAAACAATCTTACCTAATATTGATATAAAAAAATATTTCTCAGTCTTTATGGAGAAGAGTGATGTCAGTGGTTGGGGCCAGGCTGGGGTGGTTTTTTAAACTAGGAGGGAAGATTAAAGGCTGGGGAGTGATTGGTGCCAGCAGCAAAAATAAAGACTCTGATTCAGAAGTCTGGGATAGGACCTAAGGTGCTGCTATCTATTGAGCGCACTTCCAGTAGCAAGATTCCATTTAACCTCAGGATCTCACTGCTTGTAGATTAAGCTTCAAGATACCTCTGTTGGCCAACTGAGTCTCCAAATGCCTCAACCTTGTGGTAGAGCAGCAGTTTGCAAAATGTGGACCTTGGATCTAGCATCAGCATCATCTGGGAACTTGTAGGAAATGAAAATGCTTAGGCTTTACTTACTACAGGCCCAGTAAATCAGAACCTGTAGACTAGGGCCAGTAATTTGTGCTTAAACAAGCCCTCTCCAGGTGATTCTGAGACCATGTGCTAACATTTGAGAATAACTGTTTGAGCTGAGTGACATGCATGTTGCAACAACCTAGTGAGCTTTGCAAAAATAAAAACAGTTGGGCCTCACTCCTCTGCAGTCAAAACAAAGTCTCTGGGTTTCAGTCTAAACTGCAGCCAGAGTTGGACAACCACAGCTGCTTGCTCTCTGTATTCTCTACTTAGAACTGAAGGCTGGGCACTGTGACTCAGCCTGTAATCCCAGCACTCTGAGAGGCCTAAGTGGGATGACTACTTGAGCTCAGAAGTTCAAGATCAGCCTGAGGAAAAAAAAGAACCCTTCCCCCCATGCCAACTAAAGATAGAAAAATTAGCACCTGTAGTCACAAGTACACCAAAGGCTGAGGCAGGAGGATCATTTAAACCCAGGAGTTTCAGATTGCTGTGAGCTAGGCTGATGCTGTGGCACTTTAGCCTGGGCAATGGAATGAGACTCTGATATATCTGATTTATCTCCCCTGAGGTTCACTCTTTTCCAGGGAATTCATCCAGGTTCGCTCTTAATTTGTTCTGTGCACCCCCCCTCTATCTCCTCATGGCATCTCACTTCTGCCTTGTGTGGCCTTCTCATTCCTTGTACCAAAGTATTTTTTTATCCCCTTTCCTTCTTAATACTTTATTTTTCGCATCTTTGAACTAATCTTATAATGAAAAGATTGTTCTTTCTTCAATTTGTGCTCAGTCTATGTGGAAATACTACATATCTGTGCCTACATTTACGATTTTGAGATTTTTTCTCCAGTTTTTTTTAAAAAGGAGTTTTTTCATCGAATTCTGAATTTCTTTTTAATTCTTTTTTTTTTTTTTTTTGAGATAGAGTCTCACTCTGTTGCCCAGGCTACAGTGTCATGGCCTTAGTCTAGCTTACAGGAACCTCAAACTCATGGGTCCAAGTAATCACTTGGCCTTGACCTCTCAATTTGCTGCAACTACGGGCATCCTCCATTGTGCCTGGCTAATTTTTACTACTTTTAAAGATGAGTCTCACTCTTGCTCAGGTTCAAGGGATGCTCCCACCTCAGCCTCCCAAGTAATTGGGACTACAGGTGCCTGCCATAATACCCTGCTAGTTTTTCTATTTTTAGTAGAGAGGGAGTCTCACTCCTGCTCAGGTTAGTCTCAAACTCCTGAGTTCAAAAGATCCTTCCTGTTTGGCCTCCCAGTATTCTAGGATTACAGGTGTGAGCCACTGCTTGAAATTCTGAATTTCTTTTGTGAAAATATTATGCATTATTTTTCCATTTGTAGTTTCAAGTGTTTTCAGCACAGCCCTAAGGACACTTGTGATTATACATTAAGTGCTTTTTAAATTTAAATGAAGAATGTGCACTTTTGGTTAGTCAGTAAGAGCCTTTCTGTGTGTCTATTCAAACAAAGAGAGAACAAAATGATCAGTCTAATTGGAGAATTTTTGCACCTTGAAGAGTTTAAATAATGAATTCCACATTGTTTATTAGCTTGATCAAAAATGTTATGATTCCCTTAATAGTTGGGTAAGCAGTAATCATGCCAACTGACCTAATTCACAAGTGCATATAAAAATTTCTAAGTAATTATGATGCCAAATCAAAAACAAACACCAGGATGATAATGATAATGATAATAATTATTCCAGTGTTCTATTGAAATATTATTCATGCTTCTCACCAAATATGTCTATTTGTTATTATAGAATAGTAACAAAATAACTATCTCAAAAAATCATTTTCTTCCTTAAAATTACATTATAATTAACAGTTTAAGATACAAATATATTTACAAGAGAAGAGACTTTGGCTGTAGGTAGAATGCAAACAAAATACCAACGCTTGTTTTATTTATGTATTTGTTTTAATTGTACAGTATGTCTACTAATCTAATATTCACTTAGAGTCTGGATAGAGGCTAATGAAAGACGTGAAAAATGAAATGAATTCTTCTTTTGCCTGTGTTGTCAGAAAAATGAATATAAAGCAGTGAGACTGAATTCAAAACCCTCATATTTAGTTATATTATGCTTATGAGAACATCGAAAACGTTCAATGTTAAGAATAAACTTTTACTTTAGACTAGTTTTAGAATTAAAGAAAAATAGTATAGAGTACAGAGAGTTTTCATATAGTCCACTTTATTTTCCCTATTATTATCTTACGCTACTATGGCACATTTATAATAATTAATGATATATTGATGCATTATTATTGAAAAAGTCCATATATTTCATTGAAACTTCTTTAGATTTTCTTTAACGTCCTTTTCTGCTCTAAGACTGTACCCATATAGTCTGTTACATTAATTGCTATGTTTCCTTAAACTTGGCTATGATAATGTCTTAGTTTGACCATTTGGAGAGTGAAAAATCATTGAAAATTTTAACTAGAATGATTGTTATAAAGCATTAATTTGCCACAAATTACTCTGTATTAGGCACCTCCTCTTGGTTTGGAAATATAAATGATAGAGAATTTTGACTTGACAAAATAATACATAGCATCATAGAATTGTTTTATATTTTTTAGCCAAAGATGCATAGCCATTCCATTAGTCCCTCCTATTGAGTTGCTACTCTGTGATGGTTAATTGCATGTGTCAACTTGACTAGATTAAGGGATACTCAGAGAGTGGTAAAGCATTATTTCTGGATATGTCTGTGAAGGTGATTCCAGAAGAGCTGGTTTTTAAAACATCGGACTGAGTAAGGAAGAGCTAACCTACCTAATGTGGACAGAAGCCATTTAATCAGCTGAGGGCCTAGTAGAACAAAAAAACAAAGGAAAGACAAATTTACTCTCACTCTCTCTCTTTTTTTCTGATGCAGGGACACCCTTCTCCTGCCCCTGGATGTTAGAACTCCAGATTCTCTGGCCTTTGAAGGCCAAAATTTGCATCAATAGCCCAGTGACCCCAGTTCATAGGCATTTGCCCTTGGATTGAAAGTTACACAAATTAGTTTACCTGGTTCTCAGGCTATGGACTGAGCCAAAGGGCCCAGGTTCTCCAGCTTGCAGAGGACCCAACATGGGAATTCTTAGCATCCGTAATTTCATGAGCCAATTCCTCAATAAATCTCCTCCCTTCTCTCTTTCTCTCTCTCTCTCCACACACTCAAATCTATCTCCTATTAGTTCTGTTGCTCTAAAGAGCTTTGACTAGTTTTTGTTATTATCTAATCTGTACTTACCACTTTAGGGAGAGGGTCTGGATTGAAAACAGAATCCGTGTTTTTATCCATGAAGAGGTATTTCCCATGTCTCTTTGCTAAAAAAAATTTAAGTCATGTTATTCCTAATTTTTTAATGACCAGGGGAAACCACTGCCCTTGGATCAATCTATATTTGCACCTCTAGCCATGTTGACAATGGAGGGGTATATTATCTTGAGGGGCATGAGATGAATTCATCCACTTCCTTTAGCACCAGCCACCGTACTCTGCTGCTTCCACATTGTTTAGGGAGGCCAGAGGGAAGCAGCAGGGAAATGAGCATTTGAAAGAGAGAGTCCAATTTTTAATTTATGCAGGTAAAATATACACATAAGGATTGACATATTCTTTATATAGTACAGTGTGTCCCAATATAAAAGTTTAAACTGGTTTAGGAGGAAAGATGGCAGTGGTGACAGTGTAGACTTTTTTTAAAAACTCTTTCTAAAGAGTATTAAAAATAGTATGACTCAATCAGGTGTTAATTGTACTACAAAAAATCAAATATTTGTGTTGTTTGATAAATCCTCCCCATGAACATTGGTAGATTTCATGATGTAAAATAAAGATATTTAGAACTTTCTTGTTTTGTAATGAATTAATGAGAAATAATATGAGGATAGATAAAAGAAAAGACATCATGGAAAAATACAAGATCTGACAATTAAGTTTGTGAGCTGCCACCACGTATTTATGTTGGCAACACCGTACAAACAACACAGTAATGTTTCCTAACTTTGGTACCTCAATGTCTCATGGTTCATTCATGCCAACAAGTGGCAGTGTCTTGCTGAGGGTTCATTATTCTTGTTACATGTTTTTGTGTGCAGTGTTAAGAATGTTGGAGCTTGAATTAGAGCAAGGAACAAACATTTGTGAATTTCTTGTTAAATCTGGCAAGAGTAGAATTGAAATCAGGGACATGTTGGTCCACTTTTATGGAGGTAATGCCATGAAGAAAACAGCAGTGTACAAATGAATTAAGTGTTTTTCTGAGGGGATAGAAAGTGTCACTGATGAAGAGAAGTCAGGATGGCCAGTAACAAGCAGAAAACATTGAAAAAATTCATTGAGTTAAGCACTAAAATCATCAACTGATTGTGAGAAGCATAGTAGACCAAGTAAACATCAACAGAGAAACAGGAAAATCCTCCCTGCAAATCTCCGTATGAGAAAGTACGTGAGGCATCATGATAATGCCTCAGCACACACAGCACTGTCTGTGAGGGAGCCATTAGCCAGGACACAAATAACTGTATTGTAATACCTCCCTACTCATGTGATCCAGCTTCCAGTGACTTTTTTCTTTACCTGAAGATAAAGGAAATACTGAAAGGAAGACATTTTGATGAAATTCAGAAAATCAAGGCTAATATGATGACAGCTGATGGCCATTCCAGAAAAACAGTTCCAAAATTGCTTTGAAAGGTAGACTAGGTGCTGGTATTGGTGCCTAGCTTCCCAAGGGGAGTTCCTCAAAGGTGACCATAGTCATCTCCTACCTAGTGAGGTAGGTAGCATTTTTCTACAATGCATTCATGAACTTAATTGTCAGGCCTCATGGGACCTTTTTCTAAAGGAGTAACGGTGAACTGAAAGAAAATTGGAAATTCATTTCTGCTCATTCTGATTTTTTTTCTCGTATTCTAAGGCATGATAAGCACAGACAATAGTAGGTTGTAAGCTAAAAGTTGCATGTTACATTTTAAAAACCACTTACTTCATCCAACCACTTACTTTTCATTATCTTCCTTTAAAACCTCATCTTATTCCTCTAATAGTTAAATAAATTAGAATTTACTTAAAAACTAATCTAAACCATGAACCTAATGGTAAGTTTTTAGGAACATTTCCCTAGTGTTTGAAAATGGCTCTGAAAGATACATACTATCATTTTCATTGTCCCATGGAGAAAAATAAGGTTAGAGATGTTGAGCCTTTTATTGAAAGTCATAGAGTGCTAGAATAAGGCATCATGCTGGAAAGTGATCCTAGATTTGTAAAATTCTAATTCATGTTCCCTGCATCTGGTGTAGACCATGTGAGAGTGGGTTTGATCCTCTTCATTTGTTTCCAAAGCACTTGGCGCAATGCTTTCTATACAGCAGGTGGTCAATGAACATTTATGTGAAGTGAACTTGGAAAGGCATTGTAGTCACGGAACCAAGACTTAGGAGTTCTAATTATGGTTCCATCACCAATTAACTGTAAGAATATATCATCATATCACTAACTGTTTCAATTGCCTCCATTATAAAATGAGAATTAAAAAGTTGTAAGAATTAAGAGATAATGTGAAGTGTAAGCTACTGTCTATATTCACTCCTAATGCTGCCACCACAGTGGCCAGCCCCAACACAGCATAAAAGCTTCCTGGCACATTGGTTCAACCTTTTAAATTTCTTCCATGGGGTATAAATTTTTGTCCACTCATTTTGTATCTGCTCATAGAATGGCAGCTGCAGAGAATGTTTTATAATCATGGTAGGATAAAATATAGGGCTCAAATCTAATCTGTTACACAGGCTATAGCCTAACATATTTTTGTTCACTAGTCTGTACTTTGGCGCAGTTTAAAAGAATCTTCTGTTGTTCTTAAAAAAAATGGCTAGTACTGCCTTGCTAAATCCCAGTAGTATTTCCTTAGGCTTGTCAAAAATATTAATTTGTCTTGACAATTTTATGTGATAAGAGAAATGTGTTTTCTCTCTCTCTTTTTTTTTTTTTTTTTTTTTGATGCTATAAAGTCAGTAACTGGCTTGCTTGAGTGGTATATTGTATGATGCTGAGGGTCCTATAATCATAGTTTATAAAGCAGGTCTGATTGACCATCCCCTTGACTAGAATGAAAGACAGGAGATAGAGGGCAAAGAGATCTACATAAAACTTGGACTTCTAAAAGTGCTTGCCAAAATGCCCCCAAAGGCAGCTTATCTATTAAAGTAAGCTAAGAATATACTAAAAGAGAAATTTAGCCTTTTGTTGAGTGAAGTCAAAAAAAGCATCTAGCTTCCTAAAGCAATATTACATGGTGACTTTAAAATTATCTTCAGGGAAAATGGCTAAAGGAGTGTTTCTTGAAAAATCCTTTTATGATTTCATGTCTTTCCCTACCTGTGTCCACTTACATTCTTGACTGTGAGAGGACATATGTGACTAAAAGAATTTTATCTGGTAGTATTAATATTTAGGACTTGACATTCTGTTGGTGATTTACTATGCATGTACTAGAAACCTGACATTTACGTTATAAGACTTTCTAAATTTGAAAAATAGGGTACCTAATACTAGAAACAGAGAATTATTTTGTGTTTTCTCTGTAATGACAAGTCCACTTTGAAGTTCACCCAAATCTCCTGTCTTCCAATTTTATGTAATATTATATTTATCAAACATTCCGGGCAATAAATTATTTTCATTTTTGTTTGGGAACTATGTTTATTTGACTGTCCTGGAGGCATATTTTCTTTGGCCACTGATTTGATCCCCTTTTGATTAGTTTTATTTTTGTATTTCTAAAACTACTGTAAGCTTCAGGTACTTATGATCATACAGTCTTTTCTGTTGTGGCTGCCAAGATACTTAAACAAATACTAAATAAAATATCAGCCACATTAATTGTAATCTCTTTTGACTTTCCCAGGGAGGGTTCAACAATCCAATGTGATTATGGGTATGTTACATAAATGAATGAAATGGGCACTGGTAATGTAGAAAGTAGCCATGAACTAGTAAATTAGAGAATGTGTGACCTGTCCAAGGATCTGAAAAATTTTTATGTAAGTCACTCTGCCATCCAAACAAAATGGATAAGCCTCAAGATGCTTTAGACCAAGAATGAAATAACTTCATTTCTTTCTGGAAGTAATGGTGACCTGAGGACTCACAATCACAATCATGGTCAGCACTGGACATGGCTTCACTTAGAACTCTGCTAGGGGAAAGGAACAAAGTTCAGATCTAATTAAATGAGGCATGGAGAATTCAAATGGAGCAATATATGGTATAATAAGTACCATATTAAAATTGGTTTGTTGAAGCTATAGTGACCTCAAGACAAGTTAGTGTTTTGTTTTTTTTTTTAGGATATTATAAGAGTAAATATTCTGGCTACATAGTTTGCTTTTGAGTATTTTAAATCAAAGTTATAAGTGTGCCCTTCACCCAGAAAGTGTGTAACATGCCCAGCAGGTGTGAAGTTATCCATCCTCTTTTCTCTCCTACCTACTTGAATTCTGATGAGTTTTGCTTACATATGTGTAAATAAGTGATGATCAACTACTTCCAATTTATTAGTAGTATAGAATACATATAGTGCTGTTTTTCCATTCTTGTGATACTTCATTTAAGAAAACGGTCTCCAAATCCATCCAGGTTGTTACAAAAGATACTAGGTCACCATTTTTTTTTATGACTGAGTAGTAGTCCATGATATATAAATACTGCTTTTTATTAATCCACTAATGTATTGATGAGCACTTGAGACTTGAGTGTTTCCACATCTTTTTGATTGTAAATTGTGCTACTATAAACATTCAAGGGCAAAGGTTTTTTTTTTTTTTTTTAAATAAAATGTTTTTTTTCCCCTTTGGGTAAATACTTAGTAGTGGAATTACTGGATCAAATGAGTAGGTGTACTCTTAGTTCTTTGACAGATCTCCACACTACTTTCCATCAAGGGTGTATTAGCTTGCAGTCCTACCCACAGTGTACACATGGTCCTTTCTCCCCAAATCCATGTCAGGGCTTGTTGCTTTGGGATATTTTCATCAAAGCCATTCTCCCTGAAATCAGGTGATATCTCATTGTGTTTTTGATTTGCATTTCCCTCGTGATTAGAGATGCTGAGCATCTTTTCATGTGTCTATAAACCATTAAACTATCTTCATTTGGAAAGAAGATAGAAGAAGATGTTCATGTCTTTTTTCCCCCAAATCTGTCAACCATTTAATTAAGCTCTTTTTAAGAAGTTTAAAACACCAATGTATGAGGATAAACTCCATTTGTCAGGACAAACACTGATCGCAGGCAGCCTTGGAGCTGAGGAATAGCCTTGAATTTCAGTAAAATTTGCGAGTCCACAGCTTTTTGGTCAACCTTAAACGGTTCTGTATTTCTCTTTTTCTGTGGTGAAGAACTCATCTTCCTGATGTCTGGGCTTCCGCAGCTGCTTCTTCTCGAAATAAGCATCCATAAGATGCTTCAGGATTTCAACATTACCGATGTTAATTTTTGTGGTGGTGGCAATGACAGATTTCTGGTTTGTCCTTCATAGAGGAACTCAACTGAGGGACAGAGGTCCAGTCACAAGTACAAAGCCACTGCCCGGTTTCTTTAGGAGAACCACTCTTTTGTCTCTATGGCACCCAGTGAGGATAATTAGAATGGTCCCGGGTGTGATGCTGGCTCGCAGTTTTCTCACTTCCTAACTGAATGGTCTTTTGCTATGGTTCAACAGCTTTTGAGGCACATCTTTGGTGGGTAATATTGAGGCATTTTGCAAAGTTTAACCACCCTAGTACCACCATTCTTGTCCCCACCAAGTGGTTTTGTAACAGTGGCAAGGACCTTCACCTTCATTTTCTTTTTCATCTTGAGTACACCCAAGTATTTATCAATACATACTGATTTAATAAAAAGCAGTATTTTTTGCCTTCTTTTTCTTTTCCATCTTGGATTTTCCACTGTGCATTTCCTGTTATACATCGCCTTTCTGGAATACACAGGAGATTCTAAATATCTGCCTATTCCTCTGAGGAGAAGTAGGAATAGCATTCCTATTTCTGCTACGGTGGCTTCATCTTCTTGGCCTCGGGTTTCTTCTCTTTATTAATAGGTTTCTTCTCTTGAGTTATGGGGCTTCTCAACTTTTTCATCCGCCATCTTACAAGCTGGGGAAAAGGTGTTCATGTCTTTTGCTCACTTATTAGTGAGGTTGTTTGGTATGTTTTGCTGATTTTCTTAAGTTCTTTGTAGATTCTGGTTATCAGCCCTCCATCAGATGTATAGTATGCAAATATTTTCTTCCATTCTGTGGGTTGTCTATTTGCTCTGGTGATTGTGTCCTTGGCTGTGCAGAAATACAGAAATTTTTTAAATTTGATTCAGTCCTATTTATTTTTGCTATTGCTGTGATTGTTTGGGGTTTCTTCATAAATTCTTTGCCTAGGCAAATGTCTCTAAAGAGATTTTCCAACATTTTCTTCTAGGAGTCTTATAGTTTCATGTCTTAGGTTTAAGTATATTATCCATCATGAATTAATTTTTATAAGTGGTAAGAAGTGTACATCCCTTTTAAATCTTTTAAATGTGGCTATCCAGTTTCCCCAGAACTATTTATTGAATAGAGAGGTCTAATCCCTAGTGTATATTTTTGTCTGCTTTGTCAAAGATCACATGGGTATAGGAAGATGGTTTCATATCTGGGTTCTCTATTGTGATACATAAGTATATGTCTGTTTCCATGCACATACCATACTGTTTTGATTACTATAACCTTATACTATAGATTGAACAATACCTTTCAGAGTAGCATTTTCAAAGAAAAGGAAATATCTAGGAATACATTTAACTAAGGAGGTGAAAAACCTCTATAAGAGAGTTTCAAAATACCAAGAGTTAAAAATCACAGAGGATGTAAACAGATGTAAAAACATATAATACTCTAGGATCAGCAGAATCAACATTGTAAAAATGGCTACACTACCCAAGTCATTTACAGATTCAATGCAATACCCATTAAAATACTGATGTCATTTTTGAAGATCTAGAAAAAAATAGTCCTATGCTTCATATGGAATCAGTAAAGACCCTGAATAGTCACTGCAGCTTTATGTAATAAGAACAAATCTGGAGGCATCATTTTCCACGTTAGTGCTTCTTCAAGACATGGGACAGTGCTATGCTCAAGGCCACAGGCTCTGAACTGTATTGTTTGAGATCAAGGACCGCTTTTGTTCTTTATGAATTATGGCAACATGAGAATGTTACCAGAACTGACTTCCCTTTAGTTTCCATGTTTATAAAATGGGATAATAATAGCATCTACTTCCATAGTTAAAGATAAAGTGACACTACATGTTTTTAAAGGCTGGCACATAGTAAATATTACATAAACATTTATTACTAATAATTCTCAGACAATGTATGTAAGCTCATTAACTCTAATTATAACTAGTTTCAGCCTTATACTACATACTGGAAGATATACTAGAAATTTTATTCTCTAGATTTCAGTAAAGTAGTAGATAAACACATTCTTCATTACACATAAAGTCATAGATTTTATATCCTCTAGGAAATAGAGAACCCTAAATTCAACCTTTAATGTTATGAGTCAAAGATCTTAACTCTAGTTAGACATACATAACTTGTGTCTAGTTATACTATTTATAACAAGAAATAAATCACTGAAATGCCTGTCTTCTATGAACATCAGGATTGATTTTTTTTTTGAGATTCCCTGTTGCACATATGAAATAAATATGTTAATTTCTCCATGACCTTATTAATTAGCGAACTAGAAATTGTCCCTATATCTTCAGTGAAAATAGGCATTAAATGCAGATCTACTGTAGGTATGGACTATAGGAGAAAGATTTTATGATTTGCTTAAGCTCAAGGCAACATTTTTTCCACTTACCAGCCAACATATTTTATTTCTTGTGGCAGCAGGTGTCATTAGATATAATCCTTTAAAATTCAGGGCCTGTCTATCAGAGGAGAAGGTGAAGCTCCCTTACAACACAGTCACCAGGAAAAAGACCCGTTCACCTGAGCTTTATATGCAGTGCAAATATACTGCTCTCCTGAAGGTGGAAGGTAGTATGTGTGAAGAATTAAGCCTTTCAGATGCTTCTTCATAGAGTAATTACTTGAGCAATGAAGATACACTGATGGGAATTGGGAGAAGAGACTGTGCAAGTCTGTTGGCAATGGGCCCTAGATCTGAGCAGAGTTGGGCACAAGCTGCTTTGGGCTCTGAGGGAGACATGGGGAACTGAGTGGGGGAAGCTCAGAGAGAGAAAGGACTTGGGCTCCAGCAGGGTAAGAAGGCCTTGGAGGAGGGAGACTTGATCTTACTGTTGAATGAGGTTTGAGAGTGGATAGACCCCAGAAGGGACTGAACGTGCTGTTGGGCACAAAGGGCCACAGGAATGGTGTTAATAGGGATATGTATGTGGGCACCTGAGCTGCTTAGCTTGGCTAGGGCCAACTGTGGCTTGGTGAGGGGGCAAATGAAGTCTCGGGGTCAGATATAGTTACTGGGACAGAATCTGGGGGTGTCAAGGCTCCTCAGCAGGCTATCTTAAAAATAATATTCAGGGTGGCTATAAAGTTCGTGTGCAATTTAAAATAGTGTGAAATTTTAAAAATTGCACATTAACTTTATGGCCACCTCTGTGTGTGTGTGCATGTGTGTAATGTCTAAAAGATTTTGTAAATTTATAAATAAACACAAAGTTTCCCTATTAAAAAAAATAAAAAAGAATGAAGCCTTTCTCCAAAATGTTAAGCATAAAATTACCATAGGTCCAGCAATTTCACTCCTACAGTAGAAGTAGAAAATTAGATATGAAAAAGAGTTGTGCTATAAGACATAAACTCATCTGAGAGAGTTCAAAACTAGATTCTCAAGAACCATCTCAAAGGTTATAATGAATATAGTCTAGGGGCATGGTAAAAGAAAAGTCTTAAATGTCCAAATTGACTCTAATATAAAAATAAGAGTTAAAAATCATGAATCTACAACTAAGTTTCTGCCTGAGCCTCTACTGGAACTGCTTCTTCTCTAATTACCATTCTTTTATTCAAATAACCTCTATGCCTTAGCAATGAACAAAAGAAATTAAGAAAACAATTTCATTTTTAGTAGCATCCAAAATAATAAAATACCTAGGAATCAACAAAACTTGTGAGATGAAGTATTTGTACATTGAAAAATATAGAACATTGTTGAAAGTAATTAAAGAAGACTTAAATAAATAGGTACTCCATTTTCATAAACTGGAATAATAAATATTGTTCAGATAGCAATACTGCACAAGACAATCTAGAACCTCAGTACGGTCCGTATCCAAAAGAGCCAGTCCTCAAATCCACGTGGAATTCAAAGGGGCCAAACATAGCCAAAAATATTTTAAAAGAACAAATGTAGAGGGATGAATCTCTTGATTTAAAAACTTACTATAGAGCTACAATAATCAAAACAGTATAGGACTGGCATAAAGATACATGTATAGACCTATGGAATAAAAATTAGACTCATTTATTTATGGAAAATTGATTTTTTGTTTGTTTGGCTGAGACAGAGACTCACTTTGTCACCCTCAGTAGAGTGCTGTGGTGTCATAGTTCACAGCAACTCAAATTCTTGAGCTCAAGTGATTCTCTTTCCTCAGCCTCCCAAGTAGCTGGGACTACAGGTGCCTATCACCATGCCCAACTAGTTTTAGAGATGGGGGTCTCGGTCTGGCTTAGGCTGGTCTTGAGCCTATGAGCTCAGGCAATCCACCTGCCTCAGCCTCCCAGAGTGCTAGGATTACAGGCATGGACCACTTTGCCCAGCACAGATTGATTTATTGATGTGCCAAGACTATTTAAAGGAAATTCTCTTTAATATCTGGTGCTCAGAAAACTTAATGTCCATATGCAAAAGAAGGAAATTGGAAACCTACATTAAAACATATAGAAAATTTAGTCAAAGTGGATCAAAGACCTGAAATATCAGAGTTAAACTCTTAAACCTATTAAGAAGAGAAACATTGGAATATCAAAATCATCTTGAATTTGGAATAGATAATTAGATATGACACTTAAAACATAATCAGAGAAAGAAAAAACAAAAACATCAGAGTTCATTACAATTAAAAACTTTTGTTTATCAACAGACATTATCAAGAATCTAAAAAAACAACCTAAAGAATAGAAGAAAATATTAGCAAATTGTATGATGGATGTGTCTAGTATCCAGCATATACAAAGAACATTTATAAATCAATGATAAAAAGATAAACAATGCAATTATAAAATACGAAATAAATTTGAATAGGGATTTTCCCAAAGTAGATATATAAATAGCCAATAAATACATGAAAAGATGTTCAATATCATTACTAACTAGAAAAATGCTGATAAAACCCACAGTGTGGTATCACTTCACACTCACTAGAGTGGTTTTATGGAAAAATAAACAGAACATTAGGAACACTGGTGAGAAGGTGGAGAATTTCTAAGCCTCATACATTGATCTTCATGGCCCAGTTTATGTGAAAAGCAGTTTGCCCTTTCTCCAAAATGTTAAGCATAAAATTACCATAGGGTCCAGCAATGCCACTCTTAAATATATACCCTGAATAATTCAAAACTGGTATTCAAATGAAACAAATATTCGTAGTAGCACTATTCACAGTCACACTTTGGACAACATATTTGTGACCCCTGCCCCCAAAATTTATATCCTAAAATCTAATCTCCACCAGACACTGAACTGCCTGGAGACTTGATCTTGATTTATCCAGCCTCCAAAACTGTGAGAAATAAATTTCTCTTGTTTACCTCCTCTCCAGTTTATGGTACTTTATTATAGCAGCGTTAATAAACTAAAACAGACAAAAGGTGGAAACGTCCTGATGCCCATTAAATGATCAATAAATAAGCAAAACATGGCTTATCCATACAATGGAATGTTATTTGGTAATAAAAGAAATGAAGTACTGATGAATGCTACAACATGGATGAGCCTCAATAATACTGAGCTAAATGACAGAGGTTAGACACAAAAGAAAGCAGACTGTATGATTCCATTTATATGAAATATTCAGAATAAGTAAAACTATAGAGACAGCAGATGCATTGCCAGGGGATTGGAAAATGATGCGTTATTGCTTAATGGCACAGGGATTTTTGCAGGACAGAAGAATAAAAATGACTTGTAAATTTATAGAGGTGGCTGTCACATAGCATTGTGAATGTGCTAAATACCACTGAATTACATTCTTTAAAGTGGTTTTATGTTATGTTGATTTCACCTCAATTAAAAATTAAAAAAGCAGAGATAATAGAATGTGATCAGTTTCTTTGATTTTTGTTCATTTTCTCTGTTGATTTTCTATTTACAATTTCATTGAGCTCAGCTCTAATTCTTATGATTTATCTCTTTCTTATTTTGTGTTTAATTTTCTCATTTTTTTTCTTGTTTCTTATGGTGGAAGTTTAGATGATTGATTTCTAATCTTCTTCTAATATATGCATACAGTACTATAAATTTCTTTCTATGCACTATTTGCCATATCTCACAAACTTTAATAAGGTGGATTTTCATTTTAATTTAGTCAAAACTATATTGTCTAATATTTCTTGAGATTGACCCCTTTACCACTAGGTAATACCCTTTCTTACCATGATAACACTCCTTGCTTTAAAGTTCACTCTGTCACAAATTAGTAGCACTACCCCTGCCTTCTTTTCATTACTGTTAGCATGGTGTATTTGTCTGCATCCATGGTGTTTTTGATCTCCAGAATTTATTCTTGGTTCTTTATTAAGATTTTTTTATGTCTCGATATTTACAGTGGAAGTCTTATAAACAACATATAGTTGCATCCTGTTTTTTAATCCATTCTAACAATCTCAATCTTTTTAATTTTTTTTTTCTTTTTGTTTATTGTTTGGGATTCACTGAGGGTACAAAGAATTAGGTTACACTGATTGCATTTGTTAGATAAAGTCTCTCTTTGGCATACACTGTAACTCCCCCTCCCCCATCCTCCTCCCCCTCCCCTCTCCCTACTTGCTCATTCCCCTACCCACCCCCACCTTGTAGTAGCTCATCTGCTGCCTTCATATAGAGTACAGTACATTGGATTCTTTCTTCTCCATTCTTGTGATGCTTTACTAAGAAGGACATGATGTATTTTTTTAATTTTTTTATTATTATTATTTTTTATTGTTTGGGGTTCATTGAGGGTACAAAGAATTAGGTTATACTGTTTGCATTTTAAAGTCCCTCTTATAACAATAAATAAATAAAGTCCCTCTTACAATTGTATCCTGTTCCCAAAGGTGTGCCATATACCATAACCCAGCATCTCCCATCTCCTCCCCTCTCCCCACTCCCTCATTCTCCCACCCCCCACCCCCCACCTTGAATTGATTTGAGTTTTTCTCTTATGTGGGTGTGTATTAGATCATCTACTGGCTTCATATTAGTATTGAGTACAATGGATTCTTGCTTTTCCATTTCTGTGATACTTTGCTAAGAAGACTGTTCCAACTCAGTCCGGGTAAATATAAAGGATGCAAAGTCTCCATCTTTTTAATGGCTGAATAGTATTCCATGGTGTACATATGCCACAGCTTACTAATTCATTCCTGGGTTGATGGTCATTTAGGTTCAGTCTCAGTCTTTAGATTATTGATATTCAGACTGATTACTGATGGGTTGGATTCATACATACCATATTTGCTACTGTTTTTTTGTGTGTGTTTTGGCCTTGTTCTTTATTTCTCTTCATTTCTATTTTCTACATTCTTGTTCTGCCTTGTCTGGCTTTAACTGAGATTTTATATAATTCCATTCCCTCTTTTTTCCCAGGAAAAAAGATTTTTAGCAATTGCCCTAGAATTTGCAGCACACATTGACAACTAATCCAAGTTCATTCAAATAACACTGTGTCATTAAAAGTATTTTTGTAGTACCCTATAAAAACAAAGTAATCTAAATTCCTTCTTCCCATCTCTTGTGCCATTGGTGTCATTTACTTCACTTAAATATAAGCATGCATGAACATATATACATGTCATATACATAAGCATACATAGCCAATACGTTGTTGCTATTTTTTTTTTTTTTTACCAAATTGCAATCTACTAGATCAGTTCAGAAATTTTTTTTTTTTTAAGTTTTTATTTTACGGCTCAGCGCCTATAGCTCAACCGGCTAGGGCGCCAGCCACGTACACCTGAGGTGGCGGGTTCAAATCCCCAGCCCGGACCCGCCAAACAACATGACGGCTGCAACCAAAAAATAGCTGGGCGTTGTGGCGGGCACCTGTGGTCCCAGCTACTTGGGAGGCTGAGGCAAGAGACTCGCTTGAGCCCAGGAGTTGGAGGTTGCTGTGAGCTGTAATACTCTACCCAGGGGGACAGCTTGAGGCTCTGTCT
>CAUYTI010114001.1:0-29965 GCA_963575145.1 Galago senegalensis
GGCGCCTGTGGTCCCAGCTACTTGGGAGGCGGAGGCAAGAGACTCGCTTGAGCCCAGGAGTTGGAGGTTGCTGTGAGCTGTAATGCCACAGCACTCTACCCAGGGGAACAGCTTGAGGCTCTGTCTCAAAAAAAAAAAAAAGAAAGTAATTTTTCCAGCATTCATTCCCATTTTCACCTCTTAATGTTCTCTTTGAAAAGTTGGTGTCAGAAATCTAATCACCAGGCTTGGTGCCTGTGGCTCAAGTGGCTAAGGCGCCAGCCACATACACCTAAGGTGGCGGGTTCAAATCCAGCCCGGGCCCACCAAACAACAATGATGGCTGCAACCAAAAATAGCCGGGCGTTGTGGCGTGCGCCTGTGGTCCCAGCTACTTGGGAGGCTGAGGCAGGACATTCGCTTGAGCCCAGGAGCTGGAGGTTGTTGTGAGCTGCGATGCTATGCATTCTACCCAGGAGGACAGCTTGAGGCTCTGTCTTAAAAAAAAAAAAAAATCTAATCAACAGCTAAGTTTTCTCCTTGCCTTAGAATTGCAGGAACTGGCCAAACTGCATACAGGATCTATTTAAATTAATTTATTGGAATATTAAACTGATTGCCTAACATAGGTGCTACACAAGATTTTATCCATGGACCACTGAGTTCTAAAGACTTTTACGGGAAAAATAATCCGTAGGGCTTCACTGGGAAAGCTGTTGAATCTTTCCAGCCACACAGCAAAGCTATCTGGGACGTTAGGCTCCATTTTTACTTAAACACTCAAATGAGGTATGATTTTATCCTCATAAAATGAGTGGTTTTTCAAGTCTCAGATGACCTTGATTTCCAAAAGCCTGCACACATATTAAATGGTTATGCTTTTGAAACCCCACTGACACATAAATCCCTACTATTCTTACTGCCTTGATTTTGCATTTTGAAATCTTAACTCTTATAGAAGTTCAGGATAGCCTCCTCCAAGTGAAAATCCCTTTTTTTTTTTTTTTTTTTTTTTGCAGTTTTTGGCTGGGGCTGGTTTTGAACCCGCCACCTCCGGCATATGGGGCCAGCGCGCTACTCCTTTGAGCCACAGGTGCCGCCCCTGAAAATACATCATGCATCATACATTTTTCTTAAATGAAAGCATCTTCCCTGCATTTCTCTCCCCCCACCAGCATCTTCCTTCCTCTTTACCAGCAGTTGTGGTAATGCTGAAATCAGTGAAATGATTTCAACAGACAGAGGTAGATACACCAATGAAGTCACATTAAGAATGACCAAACTTGGACAATTTGCCTTTTTCCCACATTAAGGCCTGGTCAACTCAGCTCCCCAAGCTCAGCCATGGGGCTCTGAGGCAGCTCCATTCACACTGTAAATACTCTCAGCTAATGAACCTATTGCCAACGCTCCATCTGAGGATGTCAGATTCCATACTTTATTTTTTCTAGAAGATGACTCTTTCTGCCAACTATTTTGTGTTATGGCCAAAGCTGTGAACCATAACCATTGATTAAAAGTGACCAAATAGTGATGATAGACTAGCTCAAATTAGCAAAGAAAGACATCCCACGGGATGTTAAAATAGAAGCTTACCGTATATGGGCCTGGTGAGGGAGCTGGCTAGTGGCTCTCACGGAATGGCAGAAGTCCTCTGACCTGCTGCCACCACCCAGGGAAACTGACCAACAATTTTATGAATGGCAAATGGCAGTAACTATAGTCAGGGACATCTCCTTACGGTGGGGGATTAGAGAGAAATGAAATGCACCTGCCAGCTATGCCAGGGGACAGCTCTCCATGAGATCCACACGCTGATCCAATTAAAGTTTCTATTTAAGTACACTCTAGAGAGCCACTTAAAATTTATCCATTCCCGACACTTACTGCTTACGACATACAGGCCTTTTAAAAACAAAAATGAGTTTTAGGATCCTAGATATATTTCTTTCTCCCAAATGTACACGTAGATTTGTTTTTTTAGAAGGCTCAAACTGGCAGAGTTCAAAGAAAAAGAGATTAATGCACATCCTTAGTCTAGGTAGATCAAACACCAAAAAGTGGTCTATGCAAGTGCAGCGCATTAGTCTACAAAGGCGCACCACATCCACTTCAAGGTCAAGTAACCGGAAAACTACCAGGTCTCCTATCTTTTGGAAATCCTGAGGAGACTTAGCTAAACTCCCTAGAAATCCATTACGCACCTCAAGAATACAAATGTAAAACTCAGTTCATGCAAATAAGTACAGATTAATGTGAACACAATTGTCATTAAAGATGCATTCTTAATGTATGACGGGAGAAATGTGATACACCCACAGGAAAGGGAGGACAATTATAATAATGATTCCAAAATGGCAGAATCTTAAGAAAAGACAACATATTGATCAGAAAACCAGAAGAAGGTGAGCAGCCAAATGAGATTTGTCAAGGAAACCGCTCAGAGTAAATGTTCTTTACAACTGGTCTAAATAAGGCTGGAGAACACTTAAGCAGCTGGACAACGCTGCAGAGAAATACTCAGCGTTTTTCTATCTCATTAAAGATGGAAGGAGGGCCAGTGAGATAGCTCATGCCCATAATCTCAGCATTTTGGGAGGCTCAAGTGAGAGGATCGCTCCAGGGCAGGAGGCCAGGAAACCAGCCTGGGAAATGAAACAAGATCTTGTCTCCAAAAAAAAAAAATTATTAACTGGACATGGTGATGTGTGCCGTGAGTGGCTGAGACAGAAGGATCACCTGAGCTGAAAAATTCCAGGTTGCCGTGAGATGTGATGGCACCACTACACTTCAGCATGGGGAACAAAGCCACAGCCCGTCTCTTTAAAATTAAAAAAAAAAAAAAAAAAAAGCGAAACAAACAACAACAACAAAAACAGATGGAAGAAATTCTTGAAGGCCACAGAAGGAAATTAAATGTACAAGTATTAAAGTGAAGAAAAAATAACATTCACAGTCATAATCCAGTTGGGCTAGCAGAAAAGATGTGAAAAATGTCCACATCCAAGGCACAGAGCAGCTCATCGTCCACTCACAAAGCACAAATGGGACAGTCTCACCCGAGGGTAAGACACAAGTGAGCCATGTGGATGGATGGGAAAGTATGAACCATTAGAATTCCACTCCACCTAACATTCCCAGGATCTTTAACAGAAAATGTTGCCCTGGGGCAGCACCTGTGGCTCAGTGAGTAAGGCGCTGGTCCCATATACCAAGGGTGATGGGTTCGAACCCGCCCCGGCCAAACTGCAACAAAAAATAGCCTGGTCCCAGCTACTCAGGAGGCTGAGGCAAGAGAATCGTTTAAGCCCAGGAGCTGGAGGTTGCTGTGAGCTGTGTGATGCCACGGCACTCTATGGAGGACATATGAGACACTGTCTCAAAAGAAAAAAGAAAAGAAAATGTTTTTCAAACTATTTTACACAGAACTCCAGCTCGAAGCAGCTCTCTGCCTGAATGTGTAGGACAAGCTGATAGATACAGTGACTGTCATCTCCCAATTCATCACTCTACAGGGAAGAATCTAAACACAGGACATGGGATCAGCCCCACATCTAGTGACCCCCAATCCTGGGCCAAGATCTAGCTGAGGTCCTTTAGACATGTATCTCTCATTTAATCTTCTTCTCTTTTGTTTAGAAACAGAGTCTCACCCTCTCAAGCCCCCCTCCCCACCCCAGGGTAGAGTACTATGGCATCATAGCCCACAGCAACCGCAAACTTCTCCTGCCTCAGCCTCCGGAACAGCTGGGACTCTAGGTATGTGCCATCTACATCAGACTAGATTCTCTATTTTCAGTAGAGACAGGGTCTCACTCTTGCTCATGGTCTCAAATTCGTTTCATCCTCCCACAGTGCTGGGATTACAGGCGTGAGCCACTGCACCGGCCCTCATTTAATCTTCAAAACCACACAGGTATTACGGCTCCACTAAAGATGACCAAGATGTGAGGCCCAAAGACTCGCAGCTGTGCAATGGTGGCAAACCCCGAGGGTCGTCTCCCTGGCAGAGGCAGAGAGCAAGCTCCCAGGCAGACCAGGGGAACACCCTGCCACCCACATCTGGAAAGTAGGCTGTCCAAACTGAGAACCCTGGAAAGTTCATGCCATCCCCACCCAATAATTACACTTCCAAAACCCTAATGTAAGTAAGTAATCACAACTGTGAACCAAATTTTAGGGACTAAGATTATGATAATAGTCTTAAATGGTGAAAAGTGAGAAAATAAATTCCTACCAATAGCCAAATACACATATATTGATACATCCCCACAAGGAAATGCTATACAGCCTCTAAACTTAATAAAATGTTAGAAAGACATGAGGAAAATGTATATATATAAAGTAAAATAAGTAGGAATAATTGTATGTGCAGCATAATTTTAACTACTCTTTTTTTTTTTTTTTGAGAAAGAGCCTCAAGCTGTCACCCTGGGTAGAGTGCGGTGACATCACAGCTCACAGCAACCTCCAACTCCTGGGCTCAAGCGAGTCTCCTGCCTCAGCCTCCCAAGTAGCTGGGACTACAGACACCCGCCACAAAGGCCGGCTATTTTTTGGTTGTAGTTGTCCTGTTGTTTGGCGGGCCCAGGCTGGATTCGAACCTGCCATCTCTGGTGTATGTGACTGGGGCCTCAGCTGCTTGAGCTACAAGGTGCCAAGCTGATTTTAACTACTTTAAAAAGCATTTGTATTTACATTCACACAAATACACAGAAAGACAGGCCAAAATGAAATACTCTTAAACTTCAGATTACTTTAGGTGACAAAGATTACAGGTGATTAATTATCTTCTTTCATATCATCTGGGCTGGGTGTGGTGACTCATGCCTGCCATTCCAGCACTTCTTGAGGCCAATGAGGGAGGGCCACTTGGGGCCAGGAGTTCAAGGTCAGCCTGGGCAAGATACTAAGACCCTACAAAAAATTGTATAAATGTGCATGGTGGGGCACATCTGTGGTCCCACTTACTCAGGAGGCTGACACAGGAGGATCCCCTGAGCCCAGGAGCTTGAGGCTGCGCTGAGATATGATACCACTATACATCAGCCCCAGCAAAAGAGCAAAGATCCTACCCCTAAACAAATAAATAAATAATCAAACAAAAACAAACCAGGAAGACACTTTGCCTTGTACGAACAGACTGCCTGAAATATTGGAACACTTTGAGTTGAGATAAAACTTGTCATATTCCTGGTTAATTATGGATGAATCTGGAAATTGCCTCATTTATTAAAGACTTATGTGCTTTCAAAGGCAGAGAAGCCTGGCGAGCGAGCAGTTTCTCAACGGTAATGGGATCACTTGGGGTGTTCTCATTCAAAGGACAAAATCCAATACAGTAAATTGCAGAGTATATTTGTTTAAATAAAACATGCTCACACACATTGTCTTCCACTTCCTCTACCGGCGCTAATTTACCAAAACACTCTGATCCCCAAGGAGGCATGCACAGTGATCACGCTGATGCTTAAACAAGGGGGAAAAAAGATGCTGAAAGTATTTCACCGCTGGGCAGCACCTGTGGCTCAGTGGGTAGGGTGCTGGCCCCATATATCGAGGGTGCTGGGTTTGAACCTGGCCCTAGACAAACTGCTACAAAAAAATAGCCGGGCATTGTGGTGGGTGCCTGTAGTCCCAGCTACTCGGAAGGCTGAGGCAAGAGAACCGCCTAAGCCCAGGAGTTAGAGGTTGCTGTGAGCTGTGATGCCACAGCACTCTACCAAGGGTATCTCTAAAAAGAAAGTAGTTCACCACCAATAGCACCATGATAGATTAACTGAAAGTAACAGAGAATGGAAACTCAGAAGCAGTGGTTGTAAGCAAATGAGAAGCTGGAATACAGGGAAAGGGGGTAAGAGTGTCATTTTTTAACATGAAACAAAAAAATCAAGTTACAGCTCAGTTAATAAAAATGAAAATTTTATTGTCAATTTTTTTTCTACATTTTCCAGGAAACACCCCAAGACAAGAGAGGTGGGGTTTTTTATTTTAAGATTTACTGAACCATACAGAACCCGACTGCATTTCTTTAATCCATGGAGTTACATAAAAGAATCATTTATTACTTGAAACAAACCCAGAGGCAGCCCATGATTGTAAAAGAAATCCAAAGCCTTTCACTGGAAACTCAAGTTCAGTAATAACAGTGCCTTCCAGCCCAGCCTCCCAAGTGTACACACATACACAGCCGTGCACACACACAGATACACCACACTCAGATGTATACACACAGTCATACATACTCTGATAATCTCAGAGCAGCACAGAGCAGAAAGTAATTCCACTGGGAGGAAACAAGACAAGCCACAGCCTACCTATTCTAAAGTGTGTATTCCTCTATCCAGTTAGATAACACAAAACACAACTCTTTCCTATAAGGCAGTTCCTATATCTGCCCAGACAGACAGGATCACTGTGTGAGGTTCTATGCCATCCTGAGTGACAGGCACACAAATCTGTCCCTGTCATCAACAAGCAGCAGCTACACAGGAAGCCATGGGCCACCTCAGCTCAACCACTGGGATAGGAAACTCTGACAGTTCCAGGCCGAGGCAACTGGCCTAAGTCTCCATCACCTGAGTGTCCATCCTCGCGTTGCTGGCAACTGCCAAAACCCAGGCTCACAAAGAACTGAGCCTGCCACCAGCGACAGCCCTCAAACAGGAGCAGTGTCACAGCAGTCATGGGCAGCCCCAGTCTCACTGGCTGCCTGGAATGTGTCACCACACCGCCCTTGCTGCGCCCTCTTCCCCAGGAAGTTGTGGTCCAAGCCAGTGCTGAGCTCTGATTTAGAGGGCGAGCTACTGAGTTATGCAAACGGACTGCTTCAGTCTCCTTGGGAAGAGACGAGGAGGGGGGACACGTGGCAAGATGGGAAAGCAAAAGAGCCGGTCTGCACAGCGACCCAGAGACCACCTTGGCCCCCAGAGACCACCTCAACCCCTTGTCACGGAGCCAAGGGGGTGGGAGTTACCTCATCTCCCCCAAGGGCCTGCAAACCCCAGGCTGCACGTAGACTTCTTCCCAGTTTCCCAGACCTCCACTCTAACCTCTCCAGCACCTCCCTCTGCCCAGTGCAGGGGGACCACACCTGCACACCTCCCCCAGACATGGCAGGCAGGGAAAAGATCAGGGACAACACAGTGGGGTCCACAGGGTCTTCCAAAGGTGCCCAACAATCAAGACAGCTCAGCCCCCCAGCTCCTCTTGTTTTCTTAGTAGACCAACACCTGTCCTCCCATGATGGACATGTCATTCACTGAACACCACTGGGCATAGAACAGTGACTGTGCAAACACACACACACCCAAATATTCATTCAGTTTTAATTCTGAAAGATGAAAAAGACTGGGCGCTACAAAGCCAGAGGAGTATTTCTTAATTACCTACAGCATTAGTCACGGCTGCCCTGCAGTTTCCAAGTACCCTGCTTTCCCATAAAGGATACATTTCACCCTCTTTTATCTCCTCAGTGGACAAAGTTATCCACCACCTGGAACTAGTGTGTCCATTCAGAATCTCCAACGTGACACGTGAGCATGGTAAATCCAACCAGCTGAGCCACAGTCGTTGGCAGCAGGAGCCGGAGAACGCTGTGGGGTTTTCTCCCAGCCAGGCAGGTGGGGGGAGTACCCACCCTACTGGGAGGAGCACCCACTCCAAAGAAAGAGAATCTAAGAAATTTTTCTCGATGGTATCAGCTGCTTCTCTCTTAAAAGCTCATCCTCTTTTAATTATTTACAACTAATAAAACATGTAATAACACAGTCAAAATTATCGGGACGACTTCCTTTCAAAAAGTACGTGTTTGCACAGCGATTCTTCATATCCCTTGAGCTCAACACACCAATCTCTCCATCTCTCTGGGTTGTGGGTGGGGAATCAAGGGAGGCACCACCTGGGCTGCGCCTGGAGCTAAAAGGAGGCTGGCCTGGTGTAGCTGCAGCGGTGGCACTGGGTGTGATGCTGAAAGGAGCTGGGGCCCAGGGCAGAGAGCCTTGAATACACTTGGGATGGGGAGGGAGGGAGTTGGTGACCTGAAGGCCACAGGGAGCCTCTGAAGTTCTCTAAGCAAAAAGGACAGGTCTGTCAGCAGCGCAGATGAAAGAATGGAAGAACGGAGAGGAGAGGGAAAGCCAGGGAAAGAGGATTCCAGGGCAGGGACAAAGTGCACTAAGGGAACTGGGAAGCCTGGGGCAAGTTTGGGGAAAGAAAGAGGGGCCCGTTCTGCCATGATGGGGTAGTGGCAGGGTGGGGGCAGGGGAGAGACATAGGCTGGAATTAGCTTTGGGGCTGCTGAACCTGAAATCAAAAGCCAGGCAGAATCCACGGACTTCTCTGTACGAAAGGGTGATAAGGTGAAAGCTGTCCTTAGGAGGTTTACTCTGGGAGAAATACAGAGGGTGACTTAGTTCACATGGGGTGTGACATCCCTGAACCAGGAGAAAGCACAGGAACCAGGAGAAAGCACAGCCGGTGCAGTGGCTCACACCTGTAATCCCAGCACTGTGGGAGGGAGCTGAGGAGAGAGAATTGCTTGAGCTCAGGAGTTTAAGACTTGCCTGAGCAAGAATGAGACCCTGACTCCTAAAAAAATGGAGAAACCCAGCCGGGTTCCACACCAAGCCCTGTAATCCCAGCAGCTTCCAGAGGCTGAGGCAGCAGGACGCCCACAGCCAGAGTTTGAGGCTGCAGTGAGCCATTGTCTCAGGGCATGGGGTGGGACTCTGTCTCAACCAAAAAAAAAAAAAAGATAGCTGAAGAAGTATTTATTGCCAAAGCCTGATACCTGTCAATTATATGTCAAGTATCTCATGTTAAGTAAAACTGAATGACTTTAACCAACACCACACTGAGAGTGTTACTGAAGAGTCGAGCTGTACTCAAAGGGTAGGCTCTGAACAGCAGCTCTGAACGTACAAACAATCCTTAAGAACTCCATTTCATCACCGATAAGCACAAGGAGATTCTCCCATGATGGAGGGGCTCGGAAATGGATTCCATGCAGGCAATAAGAGCTTCCACTTCTAATGTCACCCCGTGTCCTAGCCACAGCCTCACACAGGGACAGCCACACAAACCACCTAACCTTTTCCTCTCCATGTTAGTCTCTTTGCTGAGTATGGAAACTTTAATCCATTGCAGACAACCCTGTGATATAACACCCCAAGCTTCTCCCCACAAAATTAAAAAAAGTGACTTTTCTTTTTTTTTTTCTGAGACATAGTCTCACTTTGTCACCCTCGGTAGAGTGCTGTGGCATCACAGCTCACAGCAACCTCCAGTTCTTGGGCTAGGGCGATTCTCTTGCCTCAGCCTCCCGAGTTGCTAGGACTACAGGTGCCCGCCACAATGCCCGGCTATTTTTGTTGCAGTTGCCACTGCTGTTTCAGCCGGCTGGGGCCGGGTTCGAACCTGACACCCTCAGTATATGGGGCCGGCCCCTACCCACTGAGCCACAGGCACCGCCCAAAAATGACTCTTCTTTAAACGTGACATTTCTTGGGTAAAATGGCATATGATTTAAAATTATTACCAGATATATAAAAGTCAATTTCCACCATAGTCAAGAATCATATCTAAGGAAGGCAGATTCACACTCAAGGCCCAATGAGTGACGAGATCATTGCAAGAGCTGCCTTCTGAAGACCGTTCATCGGCAGACTAATGGAATCGCCACACTCCCTCATCTGGGCATGAACGAGGGGGTACTGTGGCTAATCTGCCTCACAAGATACTCCCATAAAGGAATCATGAGTGGCATGACCGCTGTGAACCTCTCAGAAGAAGACATCCCATAAACCTAAGATGTTATTAGCATTATCTCTTTCTACCGTACAGCCTGGGAAAGCTGTCAGATCTTTGGGCTCATGAAATATAAACATAAACTACTTCTTTGGTTTGTTGCCTTCAAAAGCTCATGGCTAGATGTTTTTTACTGCCCTCACCCGGATCAAGGAAAAGACAACTTTTAAAATCATGACACCTAGCCATAAAAAGAATATTGGAAGCTGTAAGCAATGTACACACATA
The DNA here is from genome assembly GCA_963575145.1 of Galago senegalensis. Classification (NCBI taxonomy): domain Eukaryota; kingdom Metazoa; phylum Chordata; class Mammalia; order Primates; family Galagidae; genus Galago; species Galago senegalensis. The sequence continues at coordinate 10,015 of CAUYTI010114001.1, forward strand.
CACATGCACACATACTTATTACAGAATAAAGAGGGCCGCAGGGGGTTCTGACACCCTCACACTGAAAAGTGGCATCGACGTCCCAGTCCCTGGCAACCAGGCAGGCTTAGTGACTGATCTTGGAAATAGAATACAGAGCCAACGATGCTGCACTGTCTCCCATGGCTAAGTCTTAGAGGAGCGACCACTACGCTTCCTGATTCTGGGGACACTCTCTGTAGGAGCCCTGAGCCACAGGAGAGGAAATCCAACTATCCTGGGGGACATGATGGGCAGGTGCTTCAGTTGACATCCCTGCAGAGCCCAACCAGGCATGTGAACAGACCCATCATGGATTCTCCAAGACCAGGTCAACTGCCAGCTACATACCCCCAAATAACCCCAAGTGGAGCAGAAAAATAACCCAGCTGAGCTCTGCCCAAATTCCTGACCCACAAAATCATGAGATATAATTAAACAGTTGTTGACCCTGATGCTTTGGGTGGAGTGTGATGCAGCAATACCTAAATAAACATTCATTTTCTAGACATTTTTACTAACCAACCCGGGCTTAAGCACTGAGACTGCTAAGCAGGATTTAAAAAATCCTTGCATGGGCATCACTATCAGATTCGCTATGCCTTTAACTTAAGCGATTTCCATCAGGTCTATAAAAGTCAAAACTAGTTAGTTCTTACAGCTACAGTACGTTTGCAAATGTTTTTAAAGAACTGCACTTTGCAGCTCTGAAAGTATCCTTGAGGAAGTTACATCCTGTTTTAATCACCTCTCATTCACGCTACACACATGCTTTGAGCCCCATGCTCTGTTCGCAGCTTGCTATGTACACAGGCCTGGCAGGAGCAGCTGGGGAAGGGGCATCAGATGCCCCCAGAGCAGCAGCTGCATGGACCCAGCCAGCCAGGGCAAGGCTGGCAAATTATGTGTTAATAATGACAGCTTGGGTGTTCAGCACGCCCCGTGGGTGAAGGGCTCAGCTACAACTTGAACTTTACCTAAGAAATGAAAACAATGTAACCTAAATATTTGTACCCTCATGATCAATCTGAAAAAAAATAATAATAATAATGCCAGGATGCTAATCTGTCCCATTCACCCACCTTTAGGACCATAGAAACTGTACAAATTACACAGGCTATTTATGACATGATGACAAGAAAAACAAAAGTAACAAAGCTATGTCCTAGGTGATAAAACAGGTCCCTGGACAGATCCTCTGACCCACGTTTAGGTTCATGGCATAGCATGGCCAGAAGATTCTATCTGCCAGCAAGAGCCAGGCCACAGGCATACTGGTGCCAGGGTGGGAACTGTTCCATGGGAATATCTAAGAGAGAGAATATCAAAGTGTATCCAAGGAACCCCCTGCTGGCCTTGGGCAAGGGAGCCTACAGTTCTGTCTGACAGTACTGTTGTTCCAGTACACACTCGTATCCACAAACAGGTTTGAAAAGAAACTCCAGCTAGAGAGGTATTTAGTCCACTGCTCACAAGCCCTCCTCTCTGCTCTACACAAAACCAAAAATTGTAGCCGTCCTGTTTCATATATCACAAACACCCAGGGGACACAACTTGGCTCACAACACAAGTATTCAACTCAGCCTAACCGCTCCTTCCCCTTCTCTTTACAAAAACCCTGTGCTCTTTCCCTGAGCCTCCTTAATGAACCCTGTGGCCCATTTCTGGTGACTAGAATGGCTCCTAAACTCAGACAAGACTTTGAGACATCCTTGAAAGCTCACGGCTGGCCAGGTGCGGGGGCTCACACCTGTAATCCCAGCACTCTGGGAAGCTGAGGTGGATAGATGACCTGAGCTCAGAGTTTGAGACCAGCCTGAAGAAGGGTGAGACTCCAAAAGTCAGAAATGAAAACAACGAACTGGCCCACAGTCACACAAGTGACCAGCCAGGCCTGAAGCACCTGGCTGATCCCCTCAACGCATATCCTGGACTGGCCCACAGTCACACAAGCGACCAGCCAGGCCTGGAGCAACTGGCTAAATCCCTTAACGCATATCCTGGACTGGCCCACGGTCACACAAGTGACCAGCCAGGCCTGCAGCACCTGGCTGATCCCCTCAATGCATGTTCTGGAAATTTCAGAGCACAGCTATGAAACAAGCAGGGTCCCAAATCATAGAATGCAACGCACCCCATAGGGTCTGGAGGGCGTCCCACACCAGCAGTCCTCCACCCTGGCTGCACAGATAAGCACCTGGAGAGCTTTGTCCAAATGCCACTACCAACCCTGACCCACACAGAGCTGAGGTCTTTGGTCTGTGAGGAGCTCGGGTGTCAGTTTTTTAAAAACCTTTCAGGTGTCCCCACCTTGCTGCCAAGGTTAAGGGCAACTGCACTGGTGACATCTGGGGATCTGGCTAAAACTTAGACTCTTGCACAGACAGTCGAGGATGGGGTCCGGGATTCTGTATTTCCCATGAGTTTCTAAGAGATGCCAGCACTGCCGGTCTGGAAGCCACACCTGAGGAGTGAGGGTGGCCAGGCCTCTTTGACTTAAAGGTCACCCTCAAGGGGCACTTGTCCCCAAAACCCACATGCTATTCAAGAAAACCCAAGTCAGAGAAAAACCACCTGTTCTTCTCCTGTGGGCACTACTTACTCTGACTACATCATAAAATGCCTGGGCCACACCCATTTTTCACAGTGCAGAGACTCACAGTGCAGGCTCTGGAGTCAGAGGGGTCTGTCTAAGAAGCTCAAGCTGGGCATCAGACACGCAGCCCTCTGGAACTTTCCTAGCCTCGCTAGCCCAAGCTTCCTCACCTGCAAACTAAGGACATCAATATCACAGCTGCAGGAGTCAGCACTCAGTGCCTGAAACACAACATGTGCCATAAAAGTGCTAGAACCCTTACTCTTCATAAGGACGTTACGCTACTAATATTTTCTTTTCCTTTTTTGAGATAGAATCTCACTCTGTCGCCCTGGGTAGAGCACCGAGGCATCACAGCTCATAGCAACCTGAAACTCTTGGGCTCAAGCAATCCTCTTGCCTCAGCCTCCCAAATACCTGGGACTACCAGTGCCTGCCACGAGGCCCAGGTAGGTTTTTTTTCTATATTTTTAGCAGGGAAGAGGTCTTACTCTTGCTCAGGCAGGTCTCAAACTCCTGAACTCAAGCAATCCACCTGCTTGGCCTCCCGGAGAGTGCAAGGATTCCCAGCGTGCCACTATTTTCTTGCCACTATCTCCTGGATCTCTCTACCTCTCTGAAACACCTTCTCAATAAGTTGTAACTGCAAAAAATGTGGTAGGTACCACTGTTACAGTCACTGTTGTTTGTCACCAACTGCCCAAACTGAAAGGCAGATAAATATCGTCCCTGATAACAGCACTTCTTGTGTAAGAGTTTTGGATCATGAGGCCTGACTTAAAATGCCTTATAACATCAAAAGCAGAGACAGATCTGAAAATACCACTCCCCAGAATCCAAAAAGAAAGCAGCACACTCCTCATAGGCGGGCGTGGGAGGGAACCCAAGACCAAAATCCCTCTGCTTCCAACTAAAATCCCACCAACCAAAATCTGTCTGGATTTTCCCAGTCATTTCTCTACCGCTTTGTTGGAAAATGTTTTCAGCACTCTGGAAAGTTTTTGAAAGCACCATTCATCACTCTCATCAGCAAAGCACAAAAACAAAGGAAGCCGTGAAGGAAAAGAGATACGCATATATAAAATTCCGATCTCTGGTGCTGTTTGGCTCTCTTTTCTCTTTGGCTTTCAAATGCACTCATGTGAAACAATGTTTACAAACAAATACTGGGAGAAATCAGAGTCAAAATGTAAATGCCGCACAACTGGTTCAGCTGTATTATTTTAATCACTACTTAGCAACTTCTCTAAATACATACAGAAGGACCCGAGGCACCACTGTAATTAATGAGACATTTAAAGTCCACAAGGAGGAAAACAACTTTCAACACGGTGGTATGGAAAAGACGAGGCTGAGAGGAGGGGGGGTTCTCTCGGAACACAAAGGCAACATGTCAACTCAAAAGTCTGATGCAATCACAGTGCCCGCCCCGCCCGGAACCCAGATGAGTCTTCAAGACACCACTCCCTGTTTAGAAGGATAAGTAGGTCAACTCCTGGGTGAAGTCTCCAGGTGGTTGGCATTGGGTGCCTTTAGCTGAACCCAAGTACTTAAAGTTACATCAATCTGTCAACCCTTACAACTAACTACCGAAGCAAAAGATGTCCTATGCTCTTTTACTGCTGATGTAGCTGCCCCAAATCACCATGGTAAGACCCAGAGAAGAGTACAGAACTGTTATGGGCACATGAATTATAGAGGCCTACATAACAAAGGATTACAGAAGTCACAAAAACGTCAACTTTCTCGTTTCATTTTATAACTTCAGATTATCTCTTTGAGCCGCAGGACCACTACTAGTTAATAAATGCTGAAGGTCTTTAAAACATCTGTGCAGTTTATAAATATCAATAGTATTTATAGTTGCTAGCTCTAGCCTTTCTGTGTTTTAGAAGGCTTTTTTAATGGAAAATGTGGAAGCTGAGCTTTTTAAAATATTTTAAAGACAGCAAATAAATTGTACATAATTTCCTTTGACCTAACAATGTAGCAGCTGCAATTATTTTGGAGAGTAACAAATGGAAACCCAAGACAACCACGACAGTTAGACAAACGCTGTTCTCCTTGACCTGTTTAAATAAAAAAAATCGGTTCTAACTACAGGGCGATCTGAATATTCTTAGAACTAGAATTCTTTTTCTCTATTTCCTACTGATTTATAAATACTAACAATGAAACTTTCTACTTCTGGGGTGGGGAGAGTGGGCCTGTAGCAGATCATCTTCAAAAAGAACACTTGCTATCGTACATCAAATAAAAATCAAGTCGATTTTGTGACTTAACCATTAAAACTGTGCCTAATCTACGTTTAAAACTTGAAAGGAGAGACAAAGATCTAATATTGACTAAGAATCTAGGATGTGACAGGGACATTGTCTACATTAGATCACTTAATCTTCATGATAGCCAAAAAAAAAAAAAAAATTAATAACCTCCCCAAATCACAGATGGGAAGTCAGGCTCACAGAGATTGTGGGGTTTGCCAAAGCTCAGAACTGTGGGAGTCGGAGACCAAAGGTGGGAAAGCTCCTTCATTATGGACATCTTTGGTGCCTCCAAACCGATGTCACTGGGATTCTGTTTCTTAAATTGCAGAAGTTGTTTTTCTTGAGTGATTTTTTTAACGGGGAAGAGTTTCACCACACAATTTCCCACATCCAGTTCGAATGAGGAAGAGAAAAACAATTTAGAAAAGCTTATTCAAGTAACCTTTAATCTCTAGCAACCACTGCTAGCAAAAACAACATCTCACAGCTATTCCTCTTTCCTTCCTACAACAACTTTTCACATTCTCTTTATTTGGAGGATTTTTTTTTTGTTTGAGACAGAGTCTTACCACTTTGCCCCCCTCCCCAAACAGACTGCTGTGGCATTGTAGCCCACAGCAACCTCAAACTCCCCAGTACAAGCAATTCTCCCACCTCAGCCTCCCAAGTAGCTGGGACTACAGGTGCCCACCACAAAACCTGGCTATTATTTTGCTCTTGCTCAGGCTGATCTCAAACTCCTGAGCTCAAGCAATCCACCTGCCTCAGTCTGCCAAGGCAGAGTGCTAGGATGCCAGGTGTGAAGCCACGGTGCTTGGCCTCACAGTCTTTGAACCCTGACAACAATCTCATGTAGTAGTATTAGACAGCAAGGATCCTGTGCTCAGAAGTTCCTGTTCTCACGCTCAGACACACGAACATCTTAGAGATTCCTCTTCTGCATGGCGGTCCAGAGTGTGCCACAGTGATGTCCCTGTCTACGACAAAAAAATACACCCACCAAACTACTTTCAGCTAATTGTATGTTTTCAAACACTTGTGTTTCAAGCAGTGGGTCATAACATAATGGAAGACACTGGCCCCACCACAGAATGTTCAGGAGATGATTAGCATTCCAGGTTTCCTGGTAGGCGGTACCTTTGTAATTTAAAATGTATCAATTTCATATTTCTTAACAGTACAAGTGCCAAAAGATGCCACCGTCTTCTTCCAGATGTAGAGGTTGTTTAAATAGTTCTCGATCCACAGGATACACTTACAGATACACTGGATGGGTCTAAAAGGTTTCCTCCAGATCTCTAACGCAGTGCCAAAGGTACCAAATCCTACACTGGACTTTAATGGATTTACTGAGCAGTCATATCCTGTGCGGTAGTGCATCAGAAACCAATATCCTGTGCATTTACCTCCCTCTTCTGCAGGTGCTGCTGGCTGTAATAAAAGAAATCCCCGTTTAGAGTATAACCCTGCTGGGCAGGAACCCGGCTGGGCTGAACATCATTCGCATGTGACTCTGCACATTAGGTTGTAGCCTTACAAATTACACAACTTAAGAAGGCCTTCGTGGTGTAAGAAAATGTGTTCCCTGGAAAAGAGTTTATTTTTTTAGATTTGGGATTTAATATTGGGCTTAGAAAATAAAACTACAACACGGATGAAACATTTTTTTTCAACCTTTACTGCAGAGCTGAAAGAAATGGAACAGGTTTGCCAAAGCTCAAAATCTCTGACGAAGCCAGAAATAAAAAACTGGAAGAGTTCTCCCAGGGTGTACATCCTTGGGGCACCTTAATCAAACTTCACTCAGCAAAGCCAGCTGGGGAGCTGGGCAGAAAGCAGTTTCCTCGGACAGGGGAATAGCTGTGGAGGCTTTAAAGGAGTGAGGTGGGGGAGGGAGGGGGGGCTAGTAAGTAGAGACCAGGGGACCTGGGGGCTTAGCAGTCAGAGCTCAACAGACAGTAACAGGATGGACTGGATAATCACCCCCAGGAAAGCAGGGATTGTCTGGAAACTCCTAAAACCAGCCAGTTGTCACGTGAGGTGTCTGAGTAGCTCTGCTGAGCAAAACCATGTTATTTTATGGCACTCTCAGAACTATAAAATACCTAAAAATGGAGCCTGGGTCATAATGGCTTATGGAGTCTATTTTTCTAACATCTTCACTGAAATATAAAAACATATCATAAAATCTCCTCGCTGAAATAGCAAACGACTGGGTGATTTTAGTATACTCACGGACTTGTGCAACCATCACCTTTTATCTAAACGGAGAACATTTTCACCGCCCCCCAAAGAAACCCTGTACCCACTATCACTCTCCACTACCCTCAAGCCTAGGCAAACACCACTCTCCTGTCTCTGCAGAGCTGCCCACTCAGGTCACTTTATATCAGCGGTTCTCTACCTGTGGGTTGCGACCCACAGGAACTGTATTAAAGGGTTGAGGCATCAGGAAGGTTGAGAACCACTGCTTTATATAAATGGAATGATACAGTATTGGGGTTTATGACTGCCTTCCTCGATGCACCATAATGTCTTTAAGGTTCGTCCATGTGGCAGCTTGAATGGGTAGTAATACTTCTTTCCTTTTTAAGGCTGAATCGTGTCCCAATGTGCAGATATACCATCTTCTATTTACGTGCTTGTCGGGTGATGGACATTTAGGCTGCTTTGGGCCACAATGAATAATGCTGCTTTTGTGTACAGGGTTTTGCATAGACATGTGTTTTCATTTCATGAGTGTGTATAATGTAGTCTATCTTTAAGAGAAAAAAAGTGAGTAATTGATATTTCAAGTCATTTGGCCAGGTAGCTTGAAATCTTATTTGTTGAGTGCTAATACCAAAAGACGGAGAAAAAGGAATAAACAAAGGTAATATTTTTGCAGTACAAACCACCAGGCCATGTAAAGGAAGACATGGACCTCTAAGTGGTACGTAATCTTTCCAAACGGAAAAAAATGTCAAATGTGATAAAAGAATGAGTAAGAGATAAAAATTAGTCATCTTCCTACTGAACTCTGAATTTCTTTTCCTAAAGATTTGCTTTCCTATGCTCCATGTAAAACAGAAAGAGTGGCCAAAACCGGTAAAATTGTGCACATTTACCTACACACCTCCCACCCACCCCCACTCTAATGCCATCGACCTTGGTCCCCGATGGGAAGTTGTGGGACCTTCCCGATGAACAGCATCTATGGAAAGCACCTTCTGGCCCAATTTTACTTCTTTTCACCCTTAAAAACAACAAAAGGTTCTGGTTATCTATCTAGTGGTCCCTAAGATCAGCGTGCATCCAACTCTATTGGAAGTGAAAACCTCCCGGGACAGATGGAGTATCCATCTGTGAGCTGGAGTCCAGGTGGGATTTTATAAACGTTCCCTCCACGACCAGTTCAGCCATGTTCACCAGAAGCCAAGAAGTGCTTCTCCCGTGAATCTAAGATCCCAAACATTTGTTTATTCCTGGCACTAACCCAAGGATCCCAACTGACAGGATGAGAGGTGCCAGACCAAGCATAGGTGTGTTTGGGGGCCAGATTCCCACACCGCCGTGGCCACCTGCCTTGAACCTAGCCCAGGGCAAACCCCAGCATGATCGTCTGCTCAGTCTGAAAAACAGACTGAACTCCCTCAAAACAGCTGACACAAAAGAATAACTTCTAAGAAACTCCAAATCTCACTAAATCTTAGTTTTCAATTACAAGCTGTTTGTGCCAGTATGTCAAACACACTGAACTTTTTTTTCTTTTTTGAGACAGGTTGTTACTCTGTCACCCAGGCTCAAGTGCAGTGGTGTCACCTAAGCTCACTTGAAACCTCCAACTCCTGAGTTCAAAAGCCATCCTCCTGCCTCAGCCTCCCACATAACTGAAACTACAGGCTTGTGCCACCAAACCAGCTAATTTTTCTTTTTTATTTTTTCTTTTCTTTTTCAGTAGAGATGGGGTCCCCTGCTTGCTCAGGCTGGTCTTGAACTCCTGGGATGAAGCCACCCTCTGACCTCAGCCTCACAGAGTGCCAGGATTACAGGTATGAGCCACCCCCCCGCCCCGGCCAACACCAAACTTTAAAATCCTTAAAATTAGCAAGTGCAGATTATAGTTTTCTGAGAAGTGTATTTGTGTGTGTGTGAGAGAGCGAGAGAGAGAAGACCTGTGATGTGATGATTCTCCTCTTTGTATTGACTCAACCTCGTGACTACTTTGTGACAGACACTGGCTACACACACAAGACTGAGGTGCAGCCATTGCTTCACGCCGCTCACCTGCAGGGAGAGGAGCACACACACACTTGGGCCTATAGATGTCCTCCAGAGAAGTGTAGGCAGGGAGAAACTCTGACCACTTGGGATATAGAATCAGCCTCCCCAAGACGGCTGGCCTGAGCTGAGCTGAGACTCAATGAATAAGTGCAAAGAGAAAGCTCGTGTTCCAGGCAGGAGCAGCAGCAAAGGCCAGAGCGGAGGCAGGAAAGTGCAGGCAAGTCCAAGTGGGTGGAGTACGGGATGTGGAGAGTTTGGAAGGCAGGATGGGTCCCTCCAAGGGACAGGCTGTGCTGAGGCGACAGGATTTGGGGGAAGAGCATACGGGGCATTTCAGCAGAAGACAATGAGATTCCAATCTTAGAAAGATCAGCCTTTCAAACATGTTTAGTCTCTTTTTGAGAGGGAAGCCAGAAAATATGGATAAATAACAAAGTTTCTTTCATTTCACTATTATTACTATGCTTGCTTCTATTTTCTCTCAATCTCTGTAACACTGTAACTATTTTCCTAAAAGTTTCAACAAGCTTATAAATCTGTCGCAACAAGCTGTCGTACCTTTATTCACAGAAAAATGTCACATGGACAAGATTTTTCATCAATACCAGGATTTGCATCCTGAGTAATCAACAGGTCCTCTCCCCACAAAAAGAAAAGCACATCTATCCAAACATTCAAGTCTGAAAAATATAGGCTGAGTATCCCTAATCTGAAAATCCAAAATCCAAAACGTTCCAAAATCTGAAACTCTTTGAGTGCCATCATGATGTCACATCACGAGTGGAAAATTCCACATACAAGTACTTAACACCTACTTAGTTTTGTACACAAATTTAAATGTTATGCAAAATTACTTTCAGGCTGTGTGGATAAGGTGTATATAAGACAAATAAATTTTTGTGTTTAGACTTGGGTCCCATCCTTCTGATATCTCATTATGTATATACAAACATTCCAAATTAAAAACAAAAAATTTCAAATTTGACAGTACTCAGTGGGTAGGGCGTCAGCCACATACACCCAGGCTGGCAGGTCCAAACCTGGACCCAGCCAGCTAAAACAACAATGACAACTGCAACAAAAAAATAGCCAGATATTGGGGTGGGAGCCTGTAGTCCCAGCTACTTAGGAGGCTGAAGCAAGAGAACCACTTAAGCCCAAGAGTCTGAGGTTGCTGTGAGCTATGATGCCACAGCACTCTACCCAGCGCAACATAGCAAGATTCTGTCTCAAAAAAAAATTTCAAACTCCAGAACACTTCTGGATCCCAAGCATTTTGGATAAGGGATACTCAACCTGTAATAACAACAGATCGTGACTAAATTATTGCAAAGGGACATGCATGAACAACAGAAGCAGTGGTCTAAAAACCGGAGGCCCAACCCTGCACTAAGGTCAATACCAGCAACTTGTACTCTCTGTGGCTCCTGAGTGTGGTGCTGCACAGGCAAATACTAACAATCTTACCACCTACTCTTCCAATTAAATCACACATTGCCTTTTTCAGCAAAGAGGAAAGATCCAATCAGGAATAGTTGGATACTTGGGGAGATCCCCAGAGAGTAAACCATTTGGTAGATAAAACATATTAGCAATTCAAAATTTTGTGTTGTTGTTTTTAAGAGGCAGGGTCTCACTCTGTCACCCAGACTGCAGTGCAATGGTGCAATCAATCATAGTTCACTGCAGCCTTGAACTCCTGGGCTAAAGCCACCTTCCCCCATCAACCTCCCAACATACTGGGATTACGTGTGAGCCACAGTGCTCAGCCCTCAATTAATCTTTACTGAGCAGCAGTGTGGGCCAGACCATACTGAAGAGTTTCTCAACCATCACCTGTTCAATACTTGCATAAACCCTATCGCGGAATATTCCATTCTCGAGATGAGAAAAAGGAGACTCTGTAGGATTGGTTTGCTTAAGGTTAAATGGCGTCCAAAGCTAATCCAAAGCTCCTCCCTGAGAAGAAAGCTATGGGGGAGAAGGCAGAGGGTGAGGAAAGGGGTTTCAGAAACTCCCCCTCACCTTCAGCTGCTTCTTCTCCTTTCTGTCACTCAGTAGCCAGTGAGCAGCAGATCTGTGGACTGAAATGCTAAAGAATTATATCCACCCTCCATCTCATCCAGACAACTGGCTCAAGTCACTTTCCCAGAGGACCACCTGTTGCCCTGCCAAATGCCTGGTCCTTCCGTACTATCACACAACATGAAGTCTCTGCATCCTGCCCTGGCACTCACGGTTGTCCTATGCTTGATCCTGACCCGCTATCTGACACAAACCGTCAGTCTTGGGTGCCTGACTGGCCTTTGTTCACACTGTTCCCTCCTAAGAATGCCTTCCCTCCCACCTCTCAGACGCACAGCACTCTCCACATTCCATACTCCCACCTAAATAGAGACCTACAGAACCAGAGCCCCTCGCCCCACCAAGCAGGTGCTTTTTGAGGTCCCTACACCACACTCACTGCCCTAAATCAAGGCCAGCCTTCCCACCCACGAAGCCCCATGCAAACCCCAGTAACTGAGTGGGACAGTTACTAATGACAGCTACCACCACCAAAATCCAGGAGCCATTACTGTCTGTACCACCCTGCTGCTAGTTACTGCTACCACCGACTGTTATTTACAGCCTTATATACTGTCTCCTAGATTATAGTCGTTTTGAGCGCAAGAATCCAGTCTTATATTTCTTCATAGGGCATAGCATTTCCTACACAGCAAACCCCATTCTTCCAGTTGGTGAACTGCACTAAGTGTCCATCAAGAGTCATGGGCATCAGGCCACAAGGACAAGGACAGACCAGTCCTCCCGTTCTCAGCCCTCAGAACAGTCCACATAACACAGTTCTCTGGATGTGAGCACAGGCTCAGGATGAGGATGGCTGGGTGGAGAAGAACGCCATTTCCAACAGCGATCATAACCACAAAAATCTTTTCACAAGAGAAAAACACTTTTTTTTTTTTTTGAGACAAGAGTCTCACAACATCACCCTCAGTAGAGTGCCGTGCTGTCACAGCTCACGGCAACCTCAAACTCTTGGGCTTAAGTCAGGCGTCCTCAAACTACAGCCCATGGGCCACACCCAGCCCACCAAGGACATTTATCTGGTCCACCAGGTGTTTTTGCCGCTGCTGCCTGTCGTGCTTAGCAGCCAACTTGTCCAGGGGCCCTCAGTCCGGCCCTCCCACGGTCTGAGGGACAGTGAACTGGCCCCCTGTTTAAAAAGTTTGAGGACCCCAGGTGATTCTCTTGCCAAGTAGCTGGGACTACAGGTGCCTGCCACAATGCCCGGCTATTTTTTGCTGCAGTTGTCATGGTTGTTTAGCAGGCCCAGTTGAATCTTTTCACAAGAGATAAACACTTTTCTAATACATGTGACTAGAGCAAACCTTTACATATCAATTCACTGAAGACATTTCTAGTGTTAAGTCATGCCACTCCACTGACCAGAAAAACTGATTTGTTAAACCTAAAGAGAAAACAGATCAAATGTAATGCCAAAAAAATTAGCCCACAAAATGCTTACTGCAGAGAAATCCTTGGTGACTTTCGAGGTTGGGATCTTTCTTTTTCTCTCTCCCTTCCCCTTTTTTTTTGGGGGGGGGGCTGGCTTTTTATACAGAGCCATCAACATGATCTGTGCCCATTTTTCCCCACGAGATAGCTCATCATGCCACATGTCACCTAGCAACCGAAACACCACTCAACAACCACCTAGCTACCCAATTCTTCATACAGAATTTTGGTGTTATTCTATTGAGCAATGGGGTAAGGGACGGATAAGAGAATGTTAAAACAGTGTTAATATGTATTTGTTTCTGTTCAGGCGCGGTGGCTCACACCTGTGATCAGAGCACTCGGGGAGGCGGAGGTGGGTGGATTGCCTGAGCTCAGACCAGCCTGAGCTAGAGTGAGACCCTATCTCTACCAAAAGTAGAAACACTAAGGCAAGAGGATCACTTGAGCTCAAGACTTAGAGGTTGCTGTGAGCTATCATGACACTATAACACTCTACCCAGAGAGACAGCCTACGATTCTGTCTCAAATAAATAACTTTGGAAAGCCCAAACATCCCTGACCCTCCCTCTATTTCCAGCTCTAATGACACATCACCCTTCCGCTGGCCCATACGCCCCTTTTCTCTTTGTGATGCCTTTCCAAACTTCCCTAAGGAAACTGCACTGCCTTTTCTGTGCCTCCAGATCCCTATGAAACAACGGCTGCTAATATTTATAAAAGACCTACTGTACTGCCAAAGCCCCCTAACTATACCCACTCAGCATCCCGATGGCATCCTCTTCTCCCTACTGTCCCATGCCAACTTCCACCTGGAGGACCCTGGGGCCTCTTGCCCTAGGACTTGTACGGTCCATTTTCCACAAAGAAGCTGGTGGGTCCCCTAGATGTCCAGCATCCAAAACAGTGCCTTGGACATAATAAATGCTTAAAAATGTGGAATGAATTAATGACTGAGTAGATCAAACAACTACCTACATCTGCATCTCCCAAACAGGCAATCCAATCAATGTCTATTTTGTGAATGATGAAATATGACTAATTTTAAGCATGTACAATTAGCAAGACAAAAGAAAATGTGTACTGCCTTCTCCCTGGTCAGGAACCCAGGCACCCTGCAGAGCCTACGTTACTGTATTTCTCTTTTCTTTCATGATTTTGGTTTCCAGAGTACGCAGATTATAACTACCACTGAAAAACAAACCTTAAAAATGTTTACGCTGGAATTTAGGGTCTGATTTTTTTAAAAAGCCAAATGTTAAGTTTAGAGGGTTTTTCCACCCTTGTCAGCTTTGCAGATAAACAGGTGACCGATTTCCACTAATTTTATTTGATTTTCAATCAGTGTTCAACCAACTGTAAGGAACATCTTGGAGCTGTTAGCTACAGCCAATCTTCCATACTTATATCAAGTTCCCAAACGTCTCCCAAAATGATCTTTCAAGGGCCAAATGTACGCTATTTTTTCCAACATATACTAAAAACAAACTAATAGAATAAGATTTTTTTTTTTCTTCTTAATTTCGGAGAGAATGGGTACATGCCATCCCAAGCACCTTGTGTAGCCCACAAAATGGGCTGACAAAGCCACCTTCTCCCTCATCTGCAGCCCCGAAGCCCACAGGAGCCAAGCCACCCTACTGTCAGGAACAAACAGCCAGTGTGCTAAGGGAATATCCTCAGGTGCCGCAGAGAAACTTCAGCGTGGGCTGTTGTCAAACACAGACACAGTCGATAAAACAATTTAACAAAATGCCTTTTCACTTCTGACACATTGTAGAGGAATGCAGTTAAGTGGAGACAATATTCTCACTCCAGGAAGAAAAGGGAAATCTCCTGCCCTCAGAACTCAGGCCCCCTCCGCAGCGTGGCCCCATATGGAAGTAGTTCCAGATAGGTGACAACCGAGGTCCTTGCCGGAAAACTTTTAATTGGGTCCCTATTCCAGGGTTGTGCTTTTTAAAGGAGCCCTGCCCTGGAGCCTCTTAATCAGCGAGATTTTCTCTGCTCCACGAATGCTCGCCAGCGAGCGCAGGCGGTGTCCCCCACGCTGGGGCTGCCTTCCCGACCCCGAGCCGGCGACTCCCCCAAAGCTGCAGTCCCCGCGCTCCGCCGGGAGGTGATGGTTCGGGCTGCGGCCCCCGCCCGGAGGAAGGGAGTGGAGAGAGCAGGAACGCGGCCACGCTCCGCCGTGTGTGGAATAATTAAACTCTTCTGGAACCAAAAAAGTTCCCTCTCCGCAGCCTTTGCTCGCGGGGCCTGGGGCCCGGGAGAGGCCTGGGGCTGGATTTTCACCACCCGCGGCCCTGGGAGAGGGGCCCGACCAGCTTCGCCCGAGCCCCCGCGGGCTCCACTCCGGTGCAGACCCCTGGGAGGCGCCGTGGCCCGCCCGCGCCGCGCTGCCCTCCTGGTCCCGCGACCGGAGCCCGGAGAGTACGGCGGGCGGCGCTGGGCGGGACACCGTCCCCGGCGCGGCCACCCGGCTGCGCCCCCGCTCGCCCAGCCGGCCCGGCCGCGCCGAGAACTTTACCGCCCGCTGCCCGGGGCGGGGGGCGCCCGCGAGGCCCGGCCGGGCCGCCGCACTTTCCCTTTCCCCGCCTCCCCGCCGTCTCCCTCCTCCCCTTTCCAGGAAGCGCCATATTGATCCCGGCGCCTTCCCCCTCCTCCCCCTCCTCCGCCCCCGCGCCCTCCCCTCCTCCCCCGGCACCCCGCGCCCCGAGCGTCCCCGGCCCCTCACCTTGGCTATGGCCTTCCGGTAGCGGGTCACCGCTTGCTGGATGAGGCTGAAAACTTTCATGTGGCCGTCCCCGCACGGCACGACCACCCGGGTCCTCCCGAAGCACACGGTCACTTTCATGCCGCCGTCCCCGCGGGCCGGCCCGCGCCCCTCGCTGACCGCGGCCGGAGCGGCCCCGGGCCGGGGCGGCTGGACACTCGGCGCGGCGGGGCCGCTGCACGGGCGCGCGGGCGGCTAGGGGCGCGGGCAGGCGGCGGCGCCGGGGGGCCGCTCGGCTCTCATGCCCGGCCCGGCCGCCCTCGCCTCGCCCGGGGCTCGCCTCGCCTCTCCCCGCCGCGGCGCCCGCAGCCTCCGGCCACCTGTTCGGCGTCTCGCGCGCTCGGCGGCGGCTGCGGCCCGGGGCTGTGTGGCGCTCGCGCTTACTCGGGGCTGCTGGGGGAGGGGACGGCGGCGAGGGAGGGGAGAGGAGGGGAGGGAGGAGGAGGAGCAGGGCCGGGCACACAACACCGCGCACATGCGGCAGGGGGAGGCGCGGCCCGCTCCCGGCGCGGGGCGGGGCGCGCGGCCGCCGGACCCCTCGCCCCCGCGCCGGCCCCGGCAGGCGGCCTTTTGCCTCCACCCGCCCCTTCCTCGAACGCCGCCGCCGCAGAGCCGGGGGTCTGGGCGCCTCCGACCCCGCCCGCCGCCCCCCGCGCCTTGGCACCGCGCCCCCCAGCCCTCCTCCCCCGGCCTGCCCGCCGCGCTGCGGGGCTGCGCTCGCCCCGGAGCCCCTCCTTGGGGACGCCCCTGCCACGCCCCCAGAGGTCTCCACGGAGCGCCCCCCAGCCCGCCCTTTCTTTGTCACTTTTAATCCCCTTCCTGGGACTGGAGGGTTTTGGGTGCAGTCGCTTCTGGGGAAAGCAGTTTATGCTCGGTGTGGCGGACTCAGCGCGCCGCGACGTTCAGAGAGGAGCAGTCACCAAGTCCCCAACCACCCGGGGAGGACAGGGACCGGGCTGGGCCGGGATGTTCCAGCCCTAGTCTCTCCTCCCCGGGGGGACGCCAGTCTCCCCCCAGCCCGCTGCTTGGCAGCGTCTTCCCTGGCTCGCTCGCTCGGCTGCAAGGCCGGGCAGCGGTGGTTATGCGTTACAAGCAAAAATTAATCGTCTGCTCAGGGGAGAGGTGGGGACAGCTCAGATGCGACCCGGCCTTTCTCCAGAGGCCACTATTTATGAAGTTTCCTGCTGACCCCGGGGTGACCCCCCCCCCAGTTAAAGATGTTGAAGGTAAACATAGGCAATCTAGATGCTTTTATTTCTTTAAAATCCTGCAACATAAGCAATCCTAGCGCAAATCTATGAACGATATGTTTGTTCCAGATGCCTCCGGAGAAAAGCTGTGCACGGGGGTCACCACCGTGTACTGGCTCTAGCACAGGCTCTTAAACCGGGAAGGCTGAGGGAGTTCCATGCAGAGGGGACGTTTTAACAGAACGTGGACCAAGTCTGTCTTGGTTCTGAGCTGTGATTCCTTAACAAACGTTATGTCACTGTGTTTAAAGACTGGCGAATGTCAGCAAAGAGTCATCCACCCAAATCTGTCCCACAGTGGATTAAATCCATTTTTGCCGTTTGTTTCCAGATACATGGAAGGAATAGTTAGAACTTCAGCAGTTAGAGCTGCAAGAACCGGTGACCATCCAGCCCTCCCACCCCACTTCCCATTTTATTTATTTATTTCAGGTGTCATCAAACTATGGCCCACGGGCCACATGCAGCCCACTTAGGACATTTATCCGGCCGGCCGAGGGTTTTTGCCACCGCTGCCTGTCCTGTTTAGCAGCTGACTCGTCCCAGGGCCTGCAGTCCAGCCCTCCAACGGTCTGAGGGACAGTGAACTGGCCCCCTGTTTAAAAAGTTTGAGGACCCCTGATTTATTTAGAGACATAGTCTCACTTTGTCGCCCTTGGTAGAGTGCTGTAGCATCATAGCTCACAGCAACCTCAGTCTCCAGCGATTCTCTTGCCTCAGCCTCCCAATAGCTGGGACTACAGGCGCCTGCCACAAAACCCGCCAGGCTGTTTTTTAGAGACAGGTCTCACTCTGCTGGTCTCCAACTCATGAACTCAGACAATCCACCCTCCTCGGCCTCCCAGAGTGGTGGGATTACAGGCATGAGCCACCACACCTGGCCCACCTCCCATTTTAGAACTAGAAAATGAGACTAAGAGGTTCGCCTGTTTTGGGGAATCCCTGCACTTTCCATGCCCCACCTTGCCCCTGCCTGCTACAGTGCAGTTTGTTACAGGAAACTTTGTGCCTCCTCTCCTCTCACAGCCCTTGGCTGCCACACTGGTAAACACCTGTCTTAGCAATAAGTGCAATAAATAGGTGCCTTGTGTTATCATCCCTCTTTACCCTGGATGTTGCCCAAGGCCACAGAGAAAGCTTGAAGCAGACCCAGGAATAGAATCCAGATCTCCTTCTACACAGCCATGAGAAAGGCTTCCCACCGCAGCCTTCAGCATTTCTACCCAGAAATGTAGTGACAACTATGACGACTCTTGGTGAGGCCGTCTCGCTTCTTATATTAATACTTGGATCTACAAAAATTACTGATAATTATAGGTCTTTCTGTTTCCATGCATGAGGGGATATATACTAGTTTAGCATGGGGCTTTCTCAAAACAATTCTAATTGGAAATCAAGTTTCAGTAATAGCCAGAGTCCATCGGACATCACACAGAGCTAGGTTTAAATTCAAATTTGTCCTATTACCTAGTGCCTTTGACCTGGCACTTACTCTGCAGCCTTAGTTGTTTGCGTTTTTTTTTTTTTTTTTTGGCCGGGCTGGGTTTGAACCCGCCACCTCGGGGATATTGGGGCCGCGCGCTACAGCGTTGATCCACAGGCGCCGCCCTGAAGAGTAGAACTGACCATATCCATCTCACAAATTATTAGTATTAAATAATGTATTAAAACAGTTTACTCCGGCTTGGCACCCATGGCATGGTGGTTACAGTGCCAGCCACATACACCAAGAGTGGCGGGTTCGAACCCAGCCCTGGCGAGCTAAATAACAATGACAACTGCAACAACAAAAAAAAATAGCCGGGCCTTGTGGCAGGTGCTTGTAGTCCCAGCTACTTGGGAGGCTGAGGCAAGAGAATCACTTAAGCCCAAGAGTTTGAGTTGCTTTGAGCTGTGACACCACAGCACTCTACCAAAGGCAACATAGTGAGACTCTGTCTCAAATAAATAAAGAAAGAAACAAACGAACAAAACAGTATCCTCTGCCACATGGGAGTGTGTAGCATAGTAGAATTGAGTTACATAATATAAGCAAAGGGAAACAAAGTTACAAATGTAGGCAAAATGATAACATTAGGAATAAAATGGAAAAACCCAGTGGAAGAACCCTCTTCTCAATTCACTTTAATTCTGTTCCACACGCACCCTTAGTGAAGACCTTCCATGTGGAAAGCACTGGGTAAAATTCAAGAATTATAAAAGTGAGCAAAAGACAAAACTAGAGGTTAGAATAGGACAGCTATCCCAATAACTGTTATTCAAGACATTAAATATTAAATGCCGGCAAAGTGTTTACAGCAGTGCTAGGGAAGGAGGCGGACCTTCCTAAGAGGTGACATCAGAGCACATCTATACCATTTCATTTACATCACTTTCTTCCCTGTTCCTGGTTAACAAGGATCTGAACAGTTTTTTAGAAACATGATCCACAGGATTAATGATAATTATATCAGTGCGACTA
This sequence comes from Galago senegalensis, assembly GCA_963575145.1. NCBI lineage: Eukaryota > Metazoa > Chordata > Mammalia > Primates > Galagidae > Galago > Galago senegalensis. The sequence goes on from CAUYTI010114001.1 coordinate 29,162, forward strand.
ACCAGATAAAGCCCTACAGCTTTATTTAAATCTACCTTGTTTATCTAGAGACAGCGATTCCCTTTATGTTAATAATTGATGAAAAAGTAATGCTGTGTAATTTTAGATGCCAGACCCTTTGGTATCTTGAGTCAAATTTTTAAAATTTCATGACAAGTTGTAAATACGCTTTCACTGAGATACTCCTCACCTAACATCTAACCATGGTGTTGGATTACGGCCAGACCACCTTCAGGTCTGTAAAATGTTGACCAAATTGCTTCTGGCCTGAGGGAAGCATAAAGGCAAGTCCAATCCCAGTGAGAAGCAAAATGATCCAAGTCCAGGGGCAAATGCTGCCTAAATAGTGTATAGTGTGTTTATTCTCCTGAAATCTACACATTTTAGGTTAAAAAATTATAGCCCTTGTCTTCCTTGTGCTTCTCTTTTCTAGGTGATTGACTTAATTGGTTTTGAATATCCCAGGGAGTTCTGAGAATTAATTAGGGTTTGTCTGGGCTTTGGGCCTATCTGCAAACAGGCAGGTGTGACCACATGGACTATAATTTCAACTATACCCAGCTGCACCCGTGTGCACCATGAAATAAATACACTCTCCATGTGCGTAGGGCTGGTATTGCATTACCCAGCATCTCACACTTAGAAAGTCAATAAGAAAAAGTCAAGGCTCGGCGCCTATAGCTCAACCGGCTAAGGCGCCAGCCACATACACCTAAGGTGGCGGGTTCGAATCCCCAGCCCGGACCCGCCAAACAACAATGACGGCTGCAACCAAAAAATAGCCGGGCGTTGTGGCGGGCGCCT
>CAUYTI010114003.1:0-31214 GCA_963575145.1 Galago senegalensis
AACACTTGAAGATATCAGCCTGGGGAAAGACTTTATGAAGAAGACTTCCACAGTAATCGCAACAACAACAAAAATAAACAAATGGTACTTAATTAAACTGAAAAGCTTCTGTACAGCTAAGGAGACAACAACCAAAGCAAACCGACAACCTATACAATAGGAAAGGATATTTGCATAATTTGAATCAGACAAAAGCTTTATAACTAGCATCTATAGAGAACTCAAATTAATCCACATGAAAAAAAGCCAATAATCCCATATATCAATGGACAAGAGAGATGAATAGAACCTTTTCTAAAGAAAACAGATGAATGACTAACAAACATATGAAAAAAATGTTTATCATCTCTAATTATTAGAGAAATGCAAATCCAAACCACCCCAAGATATCATCTAACCCCTGGGAGAATGGCCCACATCACAAAATCTCAAGACTGCAGATGCTGGCATGGATGTGGAGAGAAGGAAACACTTTTGCACTGCTGGTGGGACTACAAACTAATACAACCTTTTTGGAAAGAAGTATAGAGAACCGTCAAAGAATTCAAGCTAGACCTCCCATTTGATCCTGTAATCCCATTACTGGGCATCTACCCATAAGGAAAAAAATCCCTTTACCATAAGGACACTTGCACTAGACTGTTTATCACAGCTCAATTGACAATCACCAAAATGTGAAAATAGCCTAAATGTCCACCAAGCCAGAAATGGATTAACAAACTATGGTATATATATATACCATGGAATACTATACAGCCATTAAAAAAGATGGAGACTTTAAATCCTTTGTATTAACCTGGATGGAAGTGGAACACATTGTTCTTAATAAAGCATCATAAGAATGGAGAAAAAAGAATCCTATGTACTCAATTCTTATATGAAGACAATTAATGATCTAGTACATGGTGGAGTGTGGGGGAAGGGGAGAGCAGAGAAAGGGAGGGAGAGAGGAGTGTGGGGGATCATAGTATATGACACACCTTTTGGGGTGGGACACAATTAAAAGAGGGACTTTACCTAACAAATGCAATCAATGTAACCTTGTTCTTTGTACCCTCATTGAATCCCCAACAACAACAACAACAACAAAGAAATGTGTATAGCTTGTTTCTTCCCAAATTTTATATTATGAAAATCATTGTATATAAAGAATTTGAAAGAGTAATACAGTGGATGACATATTCCAACCATTCTTAATTTTTTTTTAATTTATCATATGTGCTCTCATATCTATATATAGAAGTATCTTCTTTTTGAACCATTTGAAAGTAAGTTGCAGATATCACCTAAATCATCCTAGATTCTTTAACATGGGGCATGGTATTTAGAAATCAAGGTCTGAGCAATAGGTGTGCTCATTTCTTCTATGGTGGTGTTGCTTCTAGACTTTCAGTGAACAGAACTAAGGAAAGAAGAGGTGTCTATGTGTGAGTATATGCATTTTGTGTGTATGTATGTACCTATATATATTTAATACAAATTATGAGTTAGTATTTGATATTTTGAATTCAGTTTTATTATAAAATTTTAAAATGTTTTCTACTTTCTATTCATATTTCTTTAAAATATTTGGGGTAAAAATAAGATACTCATTTATACTAAAATATAGAGTAACTAATCTCAAAATTATAATATCTGTATTACTATTAACAGTAAAACTACTGAGTGAAATTAGAAATTTCTTGCAGGTGTTTCTGTCATTAAGCTACATCCAAGGCATAGTAATATGTCTAAAATTTGTCACCTGAAATGCTAATCTTTGTTCTTTCTGTGCCTGTACTATCAATTGACTATGCTACTAGATTCATTTGTTGTAGTTTATTTGACGTGATGAGACTTTATTTTTCAATTATTCTTTTAAAGTAATTACATAGTATAAAAGGCAAAAGGTGATAAAACTATATCCTCAGGGTGTGTCTTGCTTTCATTCCTATTCTCACCACCACCAGCCCCTTTCAGAATCCTCTAAATTCTCCAAAACATATTTTAAAAACAACCAAGTATATATGTATGCTGATCAAAGTGGCTCATGTCTATAATCCTAGCACTCTGGGAAGCCAAGGTAGGAGGATTGCTTAAGGTCAGGTGTTCAAGACCAGCCTGAGCAAGAGTGAGATTTCGTCTCTACAAAAAATAGAAAAAGTAGCTAGGTGTAGTGTTGGGTGCCTATAGTCCCAGTTACTTGAGAGGCCGGGGCAGGAGGATGGAGCAGAATTGCTTGAGGCTAGGTGTTTGAGGTTGTGGTGAGTTATGATGACAACACTGCACTCTATCCCGGGCAACAGAATGAGATCTGTCTCAGAAGAGAAAAAATTGAATAAGAAAAAAGATAAGCAAACTGAGTCTTAAAAAAGATGAAGTGACCCATCAAGGGTTGTTGTATCAATTAATGAAAAAGCCTATGTTTGAAAACCATGTTAGACTGACCCTTTAAGGCTTTCTACTCCTCAGTTCTGTCTCCAGCAATGTGATTCATGAGCGTACTATGATACCGTTGAGTGTAGAAGAAACAATTTTAAAAGGTAAACAAGTTAAGCAAATACAACCTAGCAAGACCATGTGATTCTCTAACAGAGAATTAGGCTTTCGGTCTACCTTTTGTAGCTTGTAGATAAGTTTTTAAATAGAAAGAAATGAATGGATATTATCAGTTTTCTTATCAAGGAGAAAAAATATTCTCTTATAACAGAGAAAGTAATGATAATGAACCTGAGTCCTTCCTTTTTGGAAAAAGGCATTGTGATAGAGGAGCCCCCAAATTGATTCATTGTGTACACATTGGCCTTTCCAATTGTCTTATAATAGAAAGTCAATTTCATCCCTACTAGGCGCCCTCAGGCACAGAGCATAGAACATTGGTCTTATTTTATCAGGCAAGTTTAATGTACAAAAATGTTGCTCAAGGGACAGCAATGAAGGATTGATTTTCTCCTGAATGATGCTAGCCTACTAAGAAGTGGGTGCTCTTTGAAATTTTGATAATGGTAATTGAAAGCTATGAATAGACTCAGTATTATTTTCTGAGCATTTTTCACACCATACAGTATTTCAAGGACCAGGGCATGCCTTGTGGATAATAAAAGGTGTTCAATTCTTTTATTTTTACATATTCATTCAACAACATATTATTATGGGCTTCTTTGTATCAGGCATTTTGCTACATTGAGGATGGATAAGTAACTCTCAAAGAGCTAATAGGCTCTTCACTATTGAATGCTATAGAATAAAATAAAATGAATCCAGTATTACAAATCTATAGAGAATATTATGGGACCCCAGAGAAGCAGCGCCTAACATACTGTAGACAGGCCTAGGAAGGATTCCTGGAGGAAGCCATTCCTGAAGGAGGGATCAAAAGTAGGCATGTGAATGGGGTTACTAAAAGTGAAGGGATCAGAAGACCCTTAGGAGACAAGGTGGGCAGTGGGAGAATTGTGGGAAGCATGGCGATTCTGGGAGGGAAGAGAAGGTAGACAGGGAAGCATTAATATCACTCCTATGCTATGTGAGAGAGTTTGGATTTTAGATAAGAGATTCTTAACTTTTCTGGGGTCATGATCCCATTGGAGAATCTGATAAAAAGTATAAAATTTCTTTCCATAAAAATGTACATTTATGTTTATACTTGAAATTTTAAGTACTAAGTTTATAGGAGCTCTGAGCCCATCCATAGACTTCTACTTAAGGACCAACTATTTCAGACAAATGCTTTAGTGTGTCATTATCCTACCAGTGAGCATGGAAAGGGTTTCGTGATAATCATAGATGGGAGTTTCCCACTGAGTTATTAATACAGTATCAAATGGGAGGCAGTCAGGTTCTTCAATATTAGTGAAAATAATGACAGTGGTCAGTAAGAGTCTCACCTTCTGCCAGGCTCTATGCTGAGTGATTGCATTTTGTAACTGTTGTTTTTGTTTTGTATTAACTTATATAATAGCTCACAACAGGTCCCTGAAGTACCTATTATCCCAGTTTCTCAGGTGAAAAAACTGAAGCCCAGGGTCTTATTTACAGCTAATAAGATGCAGAGGTGGTACGTTCCAGGCAAGCCAACTGCACTGCACAGGTTACGACATCATCCTCTCCAGAGGAAAAGCAAGTTGAAGCTCTTTTCAACAATAGAGTCCTGGACCAAATGGCTGTAGATAAAATTCAGCTTTTTTGGCCAGAGGAGCATATTCAGTTGGGCTCTTGAATCCTTCTGACATGGATCCACTAATATTTAGTAACGTTTTTACTTTCCATTTATATAAGACATTCTTAGCTCCTTTTTTTTTTTCCTCTTTCTCTAGCTCAGGCTTAGAATTTCTCTAGGGAGTCATTTTAGTGAGAAAAAGTATTCAGAGACCATAATCTGGGCCCAAGCAGGTGTAGCTGTTTATGTCTACTAAGTCGATGCAGTAGACAAAGCCAGGTTTTTATTTTTGTTTTGAAAATAACTTGAGTTCATAGTTCCCATTCAAACACGGGACTACATGATAGCCAGAGTTTTAAATCTTGAGTAAGTATACTGTATGTATTCTTCTATTATAGATGATGCTTTTGATATTGTATCTGAGAAATCTCTATTTAATTCATGGTTACAGAGGTCTCTCAGATGTTCTTTTTAAAGTTTTATAGTTTAAGGTTTTATATCTTAGGTCTTGATCAGTAATCTTAATTTAATTTTTATCCCATATGAAGTATGTATTGAAATTGATTTGTTTGCATATGAATATCTAATTGTCCCAGCAACATTTTTTGAAAAGCTTATTATTTCTATAGTACAGTGCCTTTGCAGTTTTTTAAAAATCAATTGTCCATGTACAGATCTATTTCTGGTCTCTGTAATCAGTTCATTTTAGTACGTCTGTAAGATAGCAGTGCAGTTTTATGATTACTTCAGTTGCAATGAATGGCCTTTTGTGTATGTCTCTTTTATGTATTTTTGCCAGTGGATCTTTTGGGTAGATCTCTAGAAATGTGAGTATTGAGTCAAAGTTACTTCCCAATGCTTTTCCATATGGGTTGTACAATGCAATAATAAGAATACCTATTTCCCCTCAAGCTTATCAATTTAATAAGTGAGAAATAATATTCCAGAGTAGTATTTATTTATTTATTTTTAAAAGATGAGGTCTTACTCTTTTGCCCAGACTAGAGTGCAGTGGCACAATCATAGCTTCTTGCAACCTCAAAGTCTCGAACTCACGCAATTCTCCTTCCTTGCCTCCTGAGCAGCTAGACTATAGGCATACACTACCATTCCTCAATGATTTTTAAATCCTTTTTGTGTAGATGGAAGGTTGCTATGTTGCCCAGGCTGGCCTTGAACTCCTGGCCTAAAGCAGTCCTCCCACCTTGGCAAATCAAAGTGCTGGGATGACAGACGTGAGCCACTGTGTCCCGCCTCAGGGTATTTTAATTGTATTTCTCTTATTATAAATGAGATATATATAGCAGATAGCATATGCAAAAGATATAGCATATCTTTATATCATTAAAAGCCATTCACAGTCCACCATTTGCATAGAACTATTGGCTTATATTCTCATATATTACTACATATATTGTTAGAAGTTCTTTATATATCAGTGATAATATTTATTTGTGATACAAGTTGCATATATGTTTCTGTTTTACTTTCTTTCTAATTTTATTTTAGGGTGTATATCTATATCTTATATAAATTATGTTGTTTTTACTTTATTCTGACTATTTTTTTTTTGGCAAGCTTCAGTTTTTGAATCAGTTTTGAGTTTACAGGCTAGACAGCAGATAGTATAGAGTTCTCATCAATGTCCCCCTCATATAATTTCCCCTAAAATTCTAACGTCTAACATGTTAAAATAGTATGATGCAGTTGTTAAAATCATGAACCAAAATTGATTATGAACTACGGTGCATAGTTTATTCCCTTGTCTTTCCTTTTTGGGCTAATGTCCTCTTTTAGTTCCAGAAGATCCCACTGAAGTTCTCATGTTAAGTTTAGTTGCTGGGTCTCCTTAGGCTTCTCCGAGCTGTGACACTGTCTCAGACTTCTGACATTTGGTTGACCTTGACAGGTGTCATGAGCACTGGTCAGATGACTGTAGGATGCCTCTCTGTGTTATGGGTCCTGGAGAAGATGATAAAGCACCATTTTTATGATATTATATCAAGGGTACACACTATTAACTTAACTTAGGACTGTTTATGCTGACCCTGATCACCTAGCTAACAGCAGCAGCATTTGTCAAGTTCCTTCACTATAAAGCCGCTCTGTCTGCCCCCTCCCCACTGGACTCACTGGAAGGAAGTACGGGCCTCACACTTGAGGAGTTGAGAAACACACTGACTGCCCTGCCATAAGGGTAGAGTGGGTACATAATTTATTTGGGATTCTTCTGCATAGGAGATTTATCTCTTTTTCTTCATTTGAAATAAATCATTCTTTTTAAGATCCTCTCACCAAAGAAATAATAGGTGTGTATACTACGCATTTATAAATACATCTATATGCAACCATCTGCATATTTATTGAGTCAAACTTGAGGTGTTACTGATGTTTCCAACTCTGAGCCATTACCTGGCTCCCTGTCTTGTCTGTAACATCCTTGTCCAATAGTGAGAAATCCGGCTTCTACTATCTATCTCCCATTTACTTCATTATTTAATTTCAATATACATGTATAGGAGTATACGAATAGTTAACTTGTTTTCCTGCATGAAAAAGTTTTTTAACTAGAACCGTGTACTTAAATTTCCGAAGTTAGGTCAGCTCTTTTTTCCCCTACTCCCTACATTGAGGTCGTTTTATATGTTTGTAATATAATTAGATTGTGTTCTCACAGTCCGCATTCTTCTGTGGGACCCCTGAATTTACAAATGATGTCTTTAAAATCTCAACATAATAAGTCCACCCTTTTGTGTTGTAATTCTACAGGTTGTGGCAAGCCCTGCCATGTGATGTACACACACAGTATCATACAGTGTCCTCTTACAACCCCCAAAATGCCTTGAGCTTTACCCACATCGCTGCCCACTTTCCTCCACATGTGGGGATACTGATCCTGTCACTGTCGATGCAGTAGACCTTTTCCAGACTATCACATAGTGAAATGCTATAGTCTTTTCCAACTGGTTTGTTTACCTTAGCAATCTATACTTAAGCTTCCTCTGTGTATTTTCTGTTAACTTTTTTACTCAGCATTATGGTTTTAAAATCCAGTGTGTTTCTCTGTATACATCGATTCTTTCTCTTTCTATAGCTCTGTGCACTCTGTATTTAGTATATCTGCCCATCTGCTCTCTGATGAACAACACATTGCTTCCAAACCATACCACCAACCCACCCAGCTCCACCATGACAAATAATACTGCATCAAGCAGCCTCGCATATGCCCCTGTCAGCCCATGTGGACTTCCCTTTGGGGTGCATAGTTAGATCATGGGGTGAATTAGGTGAACCATTAGATTATGGGGTATATTGGGGGTGTGCAGTTAGATCATGGGGTATATTGGGGTGATAGTTTTACCATGGAGTATATTAGGGTGCATAGTTAGACCATGGGACATATTGGGGTACATAATTAGATCACGGGTCTATGCTTACTTTACTTGACTAGTGCCAGCCAAATTGCTCTCTGGGATAGTTTCACCATGTCAGCGATTTGTAAGTTTTTAAAAATTGTGTTTTAAAACTTATCCCCATTTCCCCACTAACACTTTACCTTATCCAAATTTCTGAACCTAGGTGTATAGGAAACACGTATCTCAATGTGCTAGTTTGAATTTCTGTAATTACTAATGAGTCTGAGCATCCCTTCCTGTGCTTGTTAGTGTTTATCTGTATTTATATCATAAAAAATGTTGTTTTCTTAACCAGTATGTGGCTATTCCTTACATATTTTTAATTTGAATACCCTGTCAGTTTTGGAGATTACATAATACCTTTTCTCATTCTGTCATCTGTTAGCTTTGTTGATGGTGCTCTTGGTTGAGCAGATTCATCAGTTTAGCCTTGGGCTAGTTGGATGGTGGTACTATTTATATTATAAACTGAAGACTGGGAGTGGAATTGGGTGGGCTGCGGTGGAATCAGGAGTTCAGTTTTGCTGAAGAAGGAACCATAAGTAGACAGTTGGATGTGTGAGCCTGAAAGATTTTGTTACTCTTAAACATTTTAAATCATTTTACTATTTCTTGAAGATTTTCTCTTTTTAGTTGTTTTGTTTTATTTTTCTATTAAATCATAGCTGTGTATATTAATGCAATCATGGGGTACATTGTGCTGGTTTTATATACAATTTGAAGTGTTTTCATCAAACTGGCTAACATAGCCTTCATGGCATTTTCTTAGTTACTGGGTTAAGACATTTATATTCTACACCTAGTAGATTTCACATGTACCCTTGTCAGATGCACCATAGGTAAATATAATTACCCTCCCTCCACCCTCTTGTTTTGTTTTAAACCTGGAGGGTTGTCATTTACAGTTACTATAAAAATTATATTTAAAAAATTAGAATTGAAGGCACTTTGAATTGCCTTATAGTGTTTTGTTTTGTTTTGTTTTTGCTACATACATAATTGTTATTATAGTTTCATTTTTTTCTTATCCCAAATATTTAATCTATGCACAGTCTTGGTTATATAAGAATGTGCCATTCTGACCCTGTGTATCCTTTCTCTCTGGGGTTCTTTAGTTTGTTTAAAGGGCTCTTTGTGTACACATAATAGAACATTTTTCTGTTCCCTTTGTATATGCTGATGTTTCTTCATTTCACATTTAGATTCTAAGAAACAACTCAAGGTGACTCACACTTAATTTGAATATGAAAACAGATAGTTCTGATGCAAATCTACAATATGTTCTTGGGATTAAGTTATCAAGTGTTGAATATTATAGTTTCCAAACCATTTTCCTTGTGAAGGAGATGCCCATGGTCATGTAAATGTGTATCTTTTCTAACATGGAAACAATTTTTACTTTAAGATTATTATTAATAAAATAAAAACTTTATTTACTGAAATTTTTTCCAATAGAAAGGAGACTTATCTGAAGCTTATCCTTGACAACTGGATTTGGAAACAACAGAAAAAATATTTGAGTTAAATATTAATACTAATATACATTACCTTTTTCCTTGTTGTTTTTTTTTTGTTTGTTTGTTTGTTTGTTTGTTTGAGACAGAGCCTCAAGCTATCCCCCTGGGTAGAGTGCCATGGCATTACAGCTCACAGCAACCTCCAACTCCTGGGCTCAAGCAAGTCTCTTGCCTCCGCCTCCCAAGTAGCTGGGACCACAGGTGCCCACCACAACGTCCAGCTATTTTTTTTTTTTTTTGGTTGCAGCCATCATTGTTGTTTGGCGGGTCCAGGGTGGGGATTCGAACCCGCCACCTTAGGTGTACGTGGCTGGCGCCTTAGCCGGTTGAGCTATAGGAGCCGAGCCTAAACCTGTGTCTTTTGTCTACATCAGCCTAGCTTCAATGTGATGGCATTCCAGGAACTTCTGATAAATTAAAGCTACCTTTGCTCTGAACCAGTAAAGTCATATAGTGGTTCAAAACTATTATGTGCATGGAAAGATCACAAGACACTCATGCAATGTTCCTGTTCTGTCAACTGGTAGGTTTCCACCAAATTTGTGGTCTATGTACAAGTGTGTGCAGAATGAATTTCCTTGTTCCCAAAACAATACGATAAGACAGAAAAATTTAAGAGGGAATGATCATGTCCATATATGAAATTATCTTTTTCAGAAACAGCAGCACCACTTAGAAAGAGAATGTGAATATATTCTTTAAAGAAAGCCATGCCCCAAAGAAAAAGGGCACATATTTACTGCAATGCAAGAATTAAAAATATATTTGATGATTGTGAAACTGATCAGTCCTTATGGACTACTTCTGTGCAATTGCTCATAATCCTTCTGTCAAATTTTCTTTTTAATTTTTCCCCATTGATTTTAAATACATATATATATATACATACATACATATATACACATATATACATATATATACATATATATATGTATATATATATATATATACTGTCAATTTAATATATGTTTACAACTTAATATGCTAGGTATTTGATCTTCTTGTCATTTTCAATACTGGAGGTAGAAATTGTGTGAAGACTTTTAGAGAGTTATGATTCATTTTATGCATTTTTTGCAAAGTTGACCCCATAAAAGTATTTTATTACAATGCTGACTCTGTGTGTAAGCATTGTGCATATGTGTAAACAAGCTGAAAATTCCTCAGTAAATGAAGAGATGTCCTTTTTAACATCTGTGTTTTATGAAGGTTGAAATTTCTCCAGATCTCAGCTCTTTGGGCAAATGCATATGTGGTCGTTTAGATTGATTTCCTCAAAAAACTTAGGTTGTCTGTCAAGGTATTTCAGAATACTGCAGCTATATAAGCTATTTCTTTATAAAGTTTATCTGCTACTTGGTGTAACTGCCATTAGTATACCTGAACATTTATGCTTGCAAAAATATGTAGGTTACTATTACCCAATTCATTGTGTAAAGTGGCCTATACAATGTTCTGTTGGATTTTTTTTTGCATATTTCTCAAATAAATGCCCTTTCTAAAATGTAAAAAAAATAAAAAAAATTACAACATTTTGAAATTGTTTTCCAGAATTTTATTTTTGGGATTTTTATCTTTCAGGATTTCAACATTCAGAATCACAGCATCCTGGATTGTGTATTTTGGGATTATAATCAGCTCCCCTCAGCAAAAACACAGAGCCCAGGAGGAGGTGGCACACTTTTTTTCAAGTACTGAAAGAAAACAACTGCCAACCCATAATCGTATTCCAAGTGAAAATGTCCTTTGAGAATGGAAGAGGAATCAAGACAATGTTATGGGAATAAGATTATTTAAACCTTTTGTTTTATCTGGCTTCCTCTGATACCATATTTGTAGGAGAAGGTGGAATACCACTTTATTAGTGCCAGGTGGAGATAGAAGACTAGGATTCTGACTGTTTCCACTAATAGATAATTGAGTGATAGACCCCATTATTATTGCTGAGTGAGGATGAGAATTTCAGCTTCCTGTTAGACTTTCATTAATAGTTCCTAGCTTGGGAACATAGTATTGCAATATGACTTCTCTCTGCATGGCCTCCAATAACGCCATGGTGGAAAGATGGCCTTCTTAGTGATGGGCAGAGAGGAAAGTCCTAACTATTCACTAGGCCTTCTCTTCTATCAGGGAGACAGAAGGGCTCTTTCACTTCCAGGTAGGAATGAGAGCCCTGGTTTCCCATTGGATCTTTTTTTTTTCTGTAATTTTATTTTATTAAATCATAAACACATAGATCATGTATACATCAATGCACTTATGGTGTACAATCTGCTGATTTCATATAGAGTTAGGAACACTTACATCACACTGGTTAATATATACTCATCTTGTTTACTTAATTATTGTGTTAAGACATTTTTACTCTATACTAATAGATCTGACATGTACCCTTGAATTATGCACCATAGGTGTGATCCCACCATTCATCCTTCCTTGATCTGACCTCCCCCGTGCCCTCTCATCCCTCCTCCTCTCTCCTTCATCTTGGGCCATAGTTGTGATCTATTCTTCATGTGAAACTGTGAGTGATTGTAAATTGGTTTCATAATAGTACTGAGTACACTGGATATTTTTTTCTTCCATTTTTGATATACTTTACTAAGTAGGATATATTTTAGCTCCATCCATGTAAATGTAAAAGAGGTAAAGTCTAGGAAGAATCAACATTGTTAAAATGTCCATATTACCCAAAGCAATTTACAAATTTAATGCAATCCCTATCAAAACACCATTGTCATACTTTAAAGATCTGGAAAAAATAGTACTTTGTTTTATATGGAACCATAGAAAACTTCAAATAGCCAAGATATTACTCAGAAATAAAGAGAAATCAGGAGGAATCATGCTACCAGACTTCAAACTATACTATAAATCTATAGTGATCAAAACAGCATGGTGTTGGCACAAAAATAGAGAGGTAGATGTAAGGAACAGAGTTCCCATGGAATCTTCACTGACACTGAGGAAGAAGAGGAAGCTTGTACTCACTCAGTAGGAATGACTGTTTAGGCTTCCTACTCCCTGTTCTGACCACCCTCCAGGATTTCTGTGGTACACTGTTACAGCCTGGTGAAGTTGAATATCTCCACTCACCATTCAGCTTTTACTGGCAAGTGGGCATAGTTTGTTTGTTTTTGTTTATTTGTCCCCCCTGTGGTGTTTAGCTATAGTAGACTAGTTATTCTAAGTTTTTAATTGTATGTTGCAGCCCTTTATGCACAGATTGTCATTTCTGGGTTACCAGCTTTTTCATCTTCAAATTTGTTAGGAAGCAAAACAAAACAAAACTAAACAAAGCAGACCTGGGGAACTCACCCTCATGTCATTTCTTTTGTCCTGAGTCCCCTAGATGGTTTACTTTTTCTCTCCATCTTTTGGAGTTTTATTATGTATATAGATTGATCATCTTTCTATCATTATCTATCTATCTATATCTGTCTATCACTTTCAGGCTTTTAAAATTGTACTTTGGATTAGGGACAAGTAGGTCTACTTCCTTTTCCCAGGAAGTGAAGCCTGAATCACATTGTTAGAAGAAGACTCAGACCTTAAAATCAGGCTTGTTGTTTATTCTCCATTTGCCCCTCCTGAAAAATAATCTGTGCCAACCTTTGCCCCAGAAAATTGCCCTGTACATGTAGCCACACCTGAGCGTCCATGCCCTCTGGTTTATCACTATATTCAGCCACAGAGACCATCTGTAAGGGACTGGAGGTTCATAGAAGAAAATGGTAGGGTAATTATCTGTCTTGCTCCTTCCCTGCCATGCCTTGATTGCATCAGTGACTCCACTCCTCTGCCTGTGACCACAGCACTTTGTAATTGTTGTAACCCCGCTCACTACTCTTGCTTCAGGGCTCATATGACTTCCTCATAGTTCTAAGATCCTTGTACTTCCATGTCCCTTAGTTTCCTTCATCATACCCAGACCTCTGTAATTAGTTCCTTGGTAAAACTCTTCAAATATGTGTTTCCTAGGGGGAATCTGATTGAATTACTAAGAAATCTCTGATTCTTTTCTCTTTTCTTTTTTTTGGGGGGGGAGGGGAGAGGAAATTGAGGGCAACTCAGTCATCCAGAAGCTCAAGTTGATGTGAGCCACATGCAGATAGGAAGTGAAGAAGAGTGCAATAGTTAATATCCCCAATAAATCTATCACTTACATAATATACCTAGGCCTATTTCTTCAAGGTCCACATGATGGTTGACAAAGTTAATCATGTGAAGATAACATGGACATGAGAGATACATTGTTAAACCATTCCAAGGTTGGGAAACCTTGCTCAAATTAGCCCTGTTGAGGTAGCAGTTATTTTAGTGGCTGGGCAGATGAATATACAGTTGTCAAAGTAGGTATAGATATAGATGATATAGATAAAATATATTTATTATCCATTAAAGAACTGGATATTTTTCCTTCCTTTTAACTTCTTCAGATAGACTAATATGTTCCCTTATACATTCTTCCATTTCCTGATTAAGAAAAAGTGTTCTCTTGTTTTTTCCTTTGATAATACTCATTTTAAAAATCATTTTATAGACTTGTCACTTTCCTAGTTCTCCCTTCTGTAGAATACATTTGGTCATCAGTATTTCCTATTCTTCTGCAAAATCTATTCTCTTTTTTCCCCACAGACATCAAGCCACTTTGCAGAATAAGGTGATGGGAGACTTGTAAGGAGATTTTAATGTGTACGTTGGCTCTAGTTCACATAAATGGTCTGCTGAAAATATGGACTATGTGTACAGCTGATTTTCCTCTTAAGGAATGATGGGATTTTCATCTTTTGTTACTATGGGAACTGAGTCATTGTGCCACATTAAAATGCAAGTCTGGTGCTAAGAACTTTGGCCAAATCAGTAAAACTGGTGAAATCCCCATTTATTTGGAATTCATCTGTGTGTACAATCTTAGTTCAAATAGAGGACACTGGTGAAGCATTAGAAGAACATATAATGAAGGTGACCTGGCTGCCACATACCCCTGGGTTTTAGAAAGATATTGTGAGCCTAATTCTGTGAAGGAAGAGCTTAAAGAAAAGTAAGTTTGAAAGGTTGGGAAGATAGAATGACTCAAGAGCCTTCAGTTTCTACTTTACTTATGCAGCACATCAAATTGGCTGAGTCTCTTCACTTTTCAGTCTCAGAGCTTCTCTCTTAAAGAGTAAAACTATGTTATTCATATCTACCTCA
The DNA here is from genome assembly GCA_963575145.1 of Galago senegalensis. Taxonomy (NCBI): domain Eukaryota; kingdom Metazoa; phylum Chordata; class Mammalia; order Primates; family Galagidae; genus Galago; species Galago senegalensis. Next base: position 14,268 of record CAUYTI010114003.1, read on the forward strand.
ACATTCATAATGAAAAAATTTAACAGCTAATCTGTAATCATTTAGCATTAGGTTAAAACACGAGTGATGTATTTACATTGAAACTTCTCATTTTATGGAATTTTGAGATTTCTTATGTGTATACAATCTGAATCTCTAAGACAGTATTATTTATTACTATGTGTCATTTGGCAAGCATATGTACACTCTAAATTTTTAAATAAATAATGCGACGGAATGATTAGTAAACATAAAGTTGTCTAAGGGAAAAAGTTATTACTTCTGAAAGCTTACAGATCTTATGTTTATCCTAAGTTTTTAAATATAGATTACAAATAGATAGTAAAACATGACAATTGAGTGTAAATTGTTCCTGGGATTGGAGTTGTTGAGGGGGAATTCCTTAAAGTGTACGCTAGTCTCTAGGGGAAGAAGTCTGAATGGAGAAAAAAGATGAAGCAGAATATTTCAGCCCCATAGGATGTTTGGAGAATTGCAAGGACAACTCAGAGGATAGAGCATTGACTAAGAAGCTGAGAAGGGACGCAGAGGGGTTCTGTGGGGTTCTGCATAGCCTGTGGTGTGCTCCAACTCCATAAAAACCACGACATTGGAAGACAAAAGCAGTTCTTAGCTTGGATCCCTCACTGACTTCATGACCTGTAGAAATTCCCATAGTCTTTCTGGTCATTAGTTTCACCTTTGTGACAAATGGAAGGGAAATTGGATTAGATATATATTAAGATTTCTTATAAGAATAAAACCATGCTATTCAATGTCACTTTCTGGTGACTCATAGAGAGGCAATTAAGAGTTTTGAACTGGCATGGAATGCGATGAAAATAGAATTCCAAGAAAATAAGTCTTGCCTTACTTTACAGGGTCTATGAACAACGGATCCTGGTGCAAAGAAGCAAATATTCAGGGCTTCACAATTCTCTCAGCTGTATTTATTGTTTTAGCCATTGGTGAAAAGAAAATAAAAATATTTCCTCTGAAGTCACTTTCCATCACATTTTGAAATGGAGAAAACCAAAGAAGAACTGACAATTCACATTTATTTTCTTTGCCATTTTGTTTATTAAATATTTCTTTGCCATTTGTTGCCTGAAGGAATGAAGCCCCACTACTGCACAAAGAGCATTTAAGACAATTTGTTCCAGTGGCTGTCAGAGGAAGCATCCATGTATTTCATCAGATTACCTCTCTGGGTACAGCCCCGCAAACATTTCAAGGACTTGGTTGAAAAACTAAAGCTAAAAGTGACAAGAAAAACTTCCAGGAGGGTCCAATACAAGTAAATACCATGAATGGAAAATTGAAAGACTAGCCACTTTGTCCTGAAAGTCTATCTCTTTTTGACAATTGCATCAACTCTTCCTTGTATTTCTAGTATCTTTTTTTTTCTTGAGCAGTTGCTGTCTTGGTTCAGAGAGTGGGTTGGAGAAACACATTCTAGAGCTACAGATTCATCTTTGTTTGTGAGAGTCAAAGCAAGCCCAATTTTGCAGACTTTTCTTATAAGCTCATAACTGGAGCCCACTGATAACTGGGAGATCCTTTCCTATCACAGCTCCCTCTCCCCACTGCCATAGAACTGCTCCCCTATATCTCCTGCTCTGCTACTAAGGTCTTAATCAGTGATCCCACAGAGGTGGCCACACCCCCATATGATCAATAACTGGCTAAATTTCTCTCCTCTTTATAGTATATGTTTTCCTCCCCCAATTTTAGCTCCACAGTAATCAAGCATTTGTGACTATAGAAACACTTTGTTGCTGTGGTTATGTAACTTCAAAGCGCTTTGGTGCTCTTTAGTACAGAAAATCAATAAAACTTGGTGTTTGAAGAGAACATTTTCTGAGTTAAATAGTTATTATATCATATGTGAGTCTGTCAGTATAGCCCATTTGGTGGATAGCAAACTCTGTAGAAAGATAAGTTTAACCCTCAGTCCTGTAAATTTGATCCTCATACTTTGCTTTGGGATCTGAATTAAAATGTACTTTCATCAGCAAATGATGCTGGGACAACTGAATATTCATATGTAGAAAAAACAAACTTGGACTCTTAGCTCACAATTTATGGCAAAATTAACTCAACATGGACCAACAAATTATATATAAGAGCTAAAATCATAAAACTCTTAGGAAAAACATAGGAGGATGTCTTTTTAATCTTGAACTTGGCCATTGACTCTCATATATAATCCCAAAAGCATGAGCAACAAAAGGAAATGATAATTGACAAATTGGCCTTCATCAAAATTAAAAATCTCTCTGCATCAAAAAATATCACATGGAAAGTAAAATGATGACCTAACTAAAGGAGAAAATATTTTGTAAATCATATAGCTGAAAAAGGTTTAATAGCCAGAATATGTAGATAACTGCAACAACTCAACAACAAAAAGACAAAAAACCCAATTAAAAAATGGGCAAAGTATTGGAATAGGCAATTTTCCAAAGAAGTGATACAATGGCAAGCAAGTAGATGAAATAATGCCTAATATCACTAGTCCTCAGGAAAATGCAAATCAAAACCACAAGGAGATACTACTTTGTATCTACTAGATAGTAGCAATAATAATAATGATGATGTAGTAGTAGTAGTAAGAATTAGAAGTAGGAGGAGGAAGGACGGAAGAAAAATGATGAGTGCTGGCAATAAAGGAAAGCTGATATTGCGCAGCTGTGATAGAAAGATGTTTGGCAGTTCCTAAATAAGTTAAGTACAGAATGACCTTGTGACCTAAACATTTCACACATAGGTAAAGGTCAGAATTTAAAACAGAGACTGAAACAGATATTTGCACACTAATGTTCACATCAGCATTATTTAAATTAGTCAAGAGTTGGTAACAACCTAGTGTTTATGGATGGATAAATGTATAAACAAAATGTGGCATATACATACAATTGAATGTTATTCAGCTATAAGAAGGAATGAAATTATGACACATACCACAACATAGCTGACCCTTAGAGATATTAAGTGAATTTAATCACATATTGTAAGGGTCCACTTTTATAACATATTTGCAACAGGCTAACTTGTAGAGACAGATAAGATTTAGAGACGACCAGGGGCAGGAAAAAGGTAGGAATAGGTAGTTATTGCTTATAGATATAGACTTTCTGTTAGGATGATGGAAAAAATTAGAAATAGATAGTAGTGATGGTTGCACAACCCACTGAATCGTACACTTAAAAATAGTTACAATGGTGTATTTTTCTTTATAAATGATCTACCACAATCAAACTTAAAAATTAATACATGCATTCTCAGCACAGGCTCAGAGGTGATCCAACAATATTTCACCCAATTTGTGAGGACCCAGGCACTTCTGTAGACAATTGTGACTTCAAAGGATGTAGTCTGAGGTTTCTGAATAATTTAGTGTCATATTGGCCTGTGCTATCAGAATCACCTGAAGCCACAGCTGAGAAGTAGTATAATGTAAAAAGGTGAGAGTCACATGGGTCAGGACAGGGTTGGCTGTCCATCAGAGCTGTTTCATTCACTGTGTGACTTTGGGCAAGAGATTCACTTTTCTCATTTGTAAAGTCTGTAATAATATCTCCTTCATATGGTTATTTTGAGGATTAACTGTTCTAAACACAGGAAGCCCCTGGGTTACAAACAACCCAACTTAAGTGCTTTCTGCACTCACAATGGGTTCTCGAGGCTGTCCGTGAGGATAATTGATAGTTAAGTAATTGAACTAATAATGCATATTTGGCAGTGTGAAGTGGTTCCCTGGAACCACATTTTTATGCTCGTGGCTAGTCTCTTCATACACGGTTGCTTATGCACAGACAGCATCACTTTCGTCTTAACTTTTTCATTAGGTTCACCCTTATGACCATGCTATAAAGCAAAAGTCCAAGTGAGAGAGAAAGGTGATTGCAATGGAAATGAAAGTAGAGATAATTGTGTCTTCTAATTGTTCAGAGAAAGTCCAGTTACCATCATTCATTGGGAAAGTGTTATGCTCTGGTCACTCTTCTATTGAGATGATCAGAAGGGATGACAAGGGAAATAATGGAACCTGTGGAAGGCCGTGCTCCAGTGAAAGCATCACTAACCACTAAGCAGTGCTTAGTTGCTGAAATGGAAAGGTTGTGATTGATTTGCTTAGAAAACCCCAATAAGCATAACATTCCTATTACTCTAGCATTAATACAACATTATTATTCTTTTTGAAATTTCTCCCATCTCCTATCTAAACTTTTTTATGAGTTTGTTTTTATGTTGTTTGTTTGGATTTTAAATAAAGAACACAACAGTTTCTATAACTTATTATTTTAGTACAGGGGTAAGACTACTATTACTACAGTATTACATTGTATTATTATTACTGCATATGAGCCATTACAGTATTATTATTATTGCTATATATGTGAGCTTCTTCGGGAATTTGAGTTACCTGGAAATCTGACCTAAAGATGTTTTCAGGAACACATCTCATCTGTAACCTGGTGACCACTTGTAGACAAAAGCATCCATCATGTTGCCAATTATTTCTACTTATTTTTATTTTTTTGCAGTTTTTGGCTGGGGCCGGGCTTGAACCCGCCACCCCTGGTATATGGGGCCGGCACCCTACTCCTTGAGCTGCAGGTGCTGCCTCATGTTGCCAATTATGTGGGAAATAGTCAATAAATTGTATTCGTAATGCACTTGGTTTTGTTTCTCTACTGATCCCCTCCATTCTAGCCACTCTGTGGGCAATACACTAAACTTACTTTGGAATGGATTTGTCATTCATTTTTCAGATTTCATCTCTTTAATAATGAGAAAAAGTCATAAGTTAATAATAATGTTCTGATTTGTCTGATGTGGGGGAAAGATGTGAAAGAACCATGGTTCCTCCTTTTTCCCTTTCCTCCTTCCTCTCACCCTACTCTAAGCATTCTGCCTTTGGTGGACTTTCCTGGAGACTAAGGTGTTGAGCCTAGTGCCAGGCATCTGAGGAACTGGCAGAAGAGAGGACGCTGAACTAGGAACATTAAAATGATCTTGAGTTATGACTCAGCTCAGGTCTCCTTGAGTGCTGCTAGTACTTTGGTTTTTAGTCCTCATTCAACCCCAAGAAGACAGACTAAAGACGCAATGCATGGAAACTGGAGTATGGTTCCCCTTGGTTCTCAATGAATTTTTGTACTGTTTGTTTCAGTATCTGAAGGGCTAAAAAGGGGAGAACTGGAAAGTGTAGATACTCTATTGAAATCTTAACAGTGATACAGGATGGAAATCTAGTTTCTGTTATGCTTTATGTGTCTCCCAACACTAAGCCATCTTGGCACATTACTGGAGGTTGAGGCTGAGATACAGTATAAATGCTGAATTAATTAATAGTAATCAGTGATATTACAATGGATTCCATAGGACACTGAGGGCTTTGGCAAAAACATGGTTGTGTGCAGTTCTTCCACTGCCCTTACAGATTAGTCATCAAACAATACAGCCTGGGTTTGTCCCCTAGAATCCTGTTTTTGTGGGGGAAATCCAACATTTCCAAAGAGGAAATTGTAAAGAAGTAATGTAGCTAAAGGGAACTTGAACCAGTGGAGACCAAGATATCTTGAGCTTTTATTTTCCTGTACCCTGTCTTTGTCTAGAAATTTCCCCTTAAGAAAGACAGAAATTACAGAAGTCATCCACCGATTTGTCTTAAGTGCAAAGCTCCCCTTTTTAAAAAGGGGGCTTTCAGAAGGAGTCTCCTCTCTTTGTAGTGTCTTGGACACATGTTGAATTACTTCCTACTGCCTGGTCCCCAGCTTATATTACCCAGGAGATCATATGGTCATGCCCAAAGATTCTAGATAAATGCTGAGCAGATATGTTTACATAATCTTCATTACCTTTAACATAGTTCAATATAATTTTTCCAAATGTTTCATTTATTTTATTTCAGAGATTGTGACAGTTAGGATTTTGAAGTACAAGTCTGCATCTGTAATCCATTTATGAACTCTCTCCAGTGTAATCGTGAAGAGTGAGAGAGGGTGAGAGGGAAAAAAAGTTGGGGGAGGAATTATTTGGAGTTAAAAAAAAAAACATTGAAAAACAAGCAGAGGGAGAAAGAGCACATCTGTTTTCGTAAGAAATCATGGAACCTGGACCTTTTTCAGTGGGGTATTTTACTACCACATGGCTTTAATCCTACATCTGGGCCTGTTGTTTTATGAAATATTTCCCACAGATGATGTCAATTATAATTTTTGTCCCGGTCGTCAATTTACGAACTCTTGGAATAAGACAAAATGAAACAACCAGAAAAAGAACAACTTATGTGGTCTACTCTCTGACAAAATTATAGCTGTGTGATACACATCTAAAATCAATAACTCTGCTAATGATTAGCAGAACACATTGCTTGGTTTATGAGCAGAGATGGGGCCCACACTGTGCACATGTTTGGCTCTGGATTGCATTTTTTGTTTGCTGTGTATTTACCAGCAGATGTTTAGCTGTTTATTTAATGCTGCTTCTATGAGCCAGTAGTAGGCCCGTGTCTGTGCGACATTTACAAGTCATCTGCCAGCAATACAGGTGGAATGCTTTCATGAAGCCTTTTTTCTTCCCTTCTGCAGTGATAATCTATCATAGAAATCAGGGATAATTCTTTATAGAGTTATATGGCTATTAAGATGTGGAGCTCTGATCTTGTGCGTAAAGTTTAAGAAATTTCGATTCCAGCATATGGTTTTTCAGGATTGCTTTGAAAGAATAATTTGTGGTATTCAACTTTAGCAGCTGGTCCGAGGGCAAAAGGTTTTCTGTAGAAACAAAGAAACTCCATTAGTCCTAAGTAGACCCAAAATTTTGGCTGAAACAGCTTCTCTCTTTACTTGGAGGGACTATTTCAATGTAGGGAAATGAAATTTTTACAAAAAAAATTTCTTCATAACGACAATATTTTGTAAGTAATGAGAACCCAGATAATTGGGTACTTGAAAATTTTTTGAAGGGCAGAATTGTGATGAAAAGATTCAGGCTTTTTTGGTTTGCCAGTACAAGAACTAGCCTTATAGAGTTAGCCAGCATTCTGGTAATTGCATTTTTTTTTAATAAGAAAAAGAAGAAAAAAAATACAGAAGAACCTCCATAGTTGATCACCCCTCTACGTTGACCACATCCTTAAGTTGACCTAATTTTCATTGCCCAGACATGTACTATACATATATACATCTATATACATACATATATATATCTCAGTACAGTAGACAAAGTTCCTTATGTTGACCCCCTCTGAATGTTGGCCAGTTTGTTATAGTCTCTTGGAGTCATTCTACTGTAGTTTTAAAATATTCTAAAGCCTCATGGATCCCTATCTGTTTATATATGTGTGTGTGCATGTAGCATGTATACACTAGCATATGTATTTGAAATAACTATTTGAATTTACTTTTGGAAATTCAATGTTTAGTTTAATGGTCCAAAGATTATTGTGTACTTAATAGCATTTAATACTGATTACAGAGAGTTTGAAGATATACGTAATTTCATTTCTTAACATAACACCTTTATTTTCTCATAAATTTCACTGTTGATTAGGTTGTCATCTTTATAAATTCTGATTTTTCTGGTTCTCTTATAGGATGTCTCATTTTATCCACTATGTTCCTAGGTCAGGTGCTCTAGAAGTGGAAGAGCCTGGGAGAGATAGGGAAACAGGCCAGGCCAGGGAGAGACACTGAACAAAGAAGTGGTCTGATTGAGGTCTGGTTCTAGTTTGATCCCACGGGGGGCATTGGAGGGTCAACTGAACCACAATCTAGGTCCCAATTTGAGACAAGACAGTGGGACAAACATATGCCAGTATTTCCCCTGGGAATGCGGGACCACATTTGGTTCCAGCTCAGCCAAGGGAAATTCTCCAGATAACAGAGAAGGTATTAGCAGCCAAGACTGACAACAGGTGGAAGAAGGGTGCCAGACTTCTAAGGAGGATTCTATGAGAGAAGTCCAAAAATAGATTCATCCAAAGAAACACCCTCATTGCTCAAGCCCAGAGACATGAGATTGGGAATTGTACAGAAATGTTACCAATGGATAATATAAGACGTGATAAATCCTCAGTTTCCCCTCATCCCAAGTGTTTCTCCAGTTGTCAGCACTGGGGAAATAGCCTAAGCTTGTGTCAGACCAAAGGGATCTCCGTGGAGTTTCCCTCAGGCTTAAGGAGACAGGACTGATGGCTCACATAGCAACAAATCTTTGCTCCTGAACCTTAGGTTGTTCTAGCTTAAAGTGTGTGTTTTCTTACACTGGCAGTGCCCCTTCATGTCCCTTGGGAAGGAGAGTATGAAATGACAGCCACACTTAATCCTTCACAAAGACAGCACCAAATGTAGCCCCCTCAGAATTATCTGCTTGATAGGATTTCAAGAGAAGTGGGAGATAGATCTTTCTGTATAAACTGTTTTGTTCACTGAGCTAAAATTTTCATAGCTCCAGATTTCTTTCCATGAGTTAAGGCTTTGTTGCCTCAACAATATTCGTTTAAAATAGAAATGTCATGCACAGAATTAAAACTGAACACAAAAGTGGGCAGAGTGAACTAAACACTGTTAGAGTCTATGGACTTGGGCACTGCTCACAGTTCCTGAGATTGGGGAAAAATTCCAATTTGTTTTCTATGTGTTTATGTTATTACTGCAACTTGGGAACTTAGTTATGGTATTAAAAAATACCGTACTGTATACCGTACAGTATGTCAATACTGTTACAGCTAGTCTTGCATCATGAGTATGGCAATAAAATATCTCTCCCTCTCCCTCTTCTTTCTTTAACTACCCAAATTTTCAAATGAACATCTCCACTGTTTTTCTCCCCTCTCTGGCCACTCTCTCATTCACTTACTCTTTCATTTTAACATTTTGCATTTATCATTTATTTATTCTTTCATTACACACTAGACAGGCTGTGGGTTAAGTGGTGTGGCATTCATCAAGTGTGAAAAATAACTTCCAAACAGATAATCACAACATGTTAATAATATAACCAAGCTACAGTAGAGCCTAGAATAGAATTCCAGTAAAGAAAATAAAGAGTTCTGCCAAGACAAGGGGCACTTCCATTTGAGTGGGTCAAGAAAGACGAGTAGGATTTTTCTGAGGGAAGAGCAGGAGAAAGACGGAGACAGGAGGCACACAGGCACAGAAACACAAAAGCCATCAACACAACTGGACACAGCGCAGAGGAGGTGTAAGGTGAAACCAGAAGCAGATCTTGGGAGAAAATGATAAAGGATCTTTTCAAAGGGCACAAGTCTATGGGTTTTCATCCACTGGAACTGGAGAACAGCAAAGGCATATTAGTTGACTTATTTTCAGGATGATGATTCTGATGTTCTTTGTGGGGTTAAGCAGCAAGGGTTAGAAAACTTCAAAAATTTAATTGGCACACAGCCACTCCTGTGTGTTTCCAGTTTGCTAAGACTGCTCTCTCATTATGAGAACAGAATCAAGTCCTCGTGGCATAGACCTCGTGGCCTGCAAAGCTGAAACTACTTACTATTCAGCTTTTTACAGAAAAAAAAGTTTGTGGACACCTGCCGTAGCATTAGGAGGGATTTGGTTGTCAAGATACCTACCAGAAGGATCTTGCAATGGCTGTGGATGTGGGAGGGTGAGGGGTTGACCCAGGGCTCCAGTATAGAGATTGAGGAGATATTTATATCCCTGTCAACTGATTGAATATTGGGGTGGGGGGTGACAGGGGAAGCCTAAGCGTGACTTCCAGATCTTCTACTTGGACAATGAATCCGCTAGTTCGCTAGTTGATCATGATGGTAAATGCAGAAAGGGGAAGAAATTGGTGAAAGGATGGGAGAAGAATAAATAACAAGTGTCAGTCTGGGCATGTTGACAACGAAGGGCTAATGAAATACCCCAGGGCTGATCTCCAGTTAGCAGTGAAATAAAGGAATAAAAAGAGAAATACAGATTTGTGTCCCCTGGGTTTCCTTTGTTACATGAGTGCTCTCTGCCTACACGACATTGTCCTTTTTTCTTCTACAATATTCTATACATGGCCTTATTGTAGCTTTGCTATTCTATGTTGCAGTTATCTGTTTGGAAGCTGTTTCTCACATTTGACTAAGAATTATTTACTAACAGCACTTAATGCAGGACCTGTCAGACATCTACACAAGAACATTCTACTGTCTCCCACTTATGATCTGTTATGTTTGCTCAGCCATGCCCTCAGCTATAATTACAATAATGTCCATCACTCACAAATAGGTATCTCCAGCCAGACTCCATCTCTCTGTGACGTCTGTCATTTTTCAATGCCCTCGACCTTTGGAACACCTCCTCCCCTTCCTGTGATAACTATTCCTTGTTGTGTCAGTCTTGCCTTTCCCAGGTGGAACTCCAACCCAACATTTCTCTTGCATTTGGGCCGCTGGTATGAGTCAAGTGGCTGGTTCTCCCCAACCAGATCTTTTCCCACGGTGTTTGAAAGTGTGTAGGAGTGTTGTAAGGACGTGCAATTCTTCTGCTAAATAAAATGGTGGGTTTGTTTGTTTTTTGGAGACAACTACGGCAGAGGTTCTGGAGTTCACCTTCTGGCTGGGTGGACATTCAGCAATCAATGGCAGAAATCGTGACGTTTTTCTCTGAAATCTTCCCTGGCTGGGTCTCTATTAATTGTATGGTATTCTAGCTAGGCTTCTAGACTTCCAAAATTTCTGGCAACTAATTAAAGTGCATATAACAAGTCTCTTCTCTTTAAACTAGCTAATTTACCTATAACTGAATCTTCATTGATATAAAGTTCATCAAATTTCATATCTAGGCTTTTTGAGGCCAAATGTTACCTCACTCTCTGCTCTAGCTACACTCAATTCTTTTCTGTTTATTATTAAGTCATATACATGTAGATCATGAATACATTTATGCGTATGTGGGGCACAATGTATTGATTTTTTATACAATTTGGAGTGCTTACATCAAACTAATTAATATAGCTTTCACCTCATTTACTTGATTATAGTGATAAGACATTTGTGTTCCATACTTGTTAAATTTGACTTGCACCCTTGTAATATGCTCTAGGTGTGGCCCCACCATTTACCTTCCCTCCATCAACCCCCCGCCCCCCACTCCCTTCCCTCTCCATTTCTCACCTTCATCCCTGGGCTAAAGTTGTGATGTATCTTTCATACATTCAACTCTTACTGTCCCTCCAACTTCTCATCCTCTCACAGGAACTTCGTGCCTGCTCTTCCCTGTGTCTGGAATGCTTTTCTCAACTCTCACTACCCATTCTCAAACCTGCCTTTCTTGTGTACAGCATTTATCTTACACTTCACTTGTTCTGAGAGTTGTACTCCTGAAGGCATCAAATTTCCCTTTGAAGACCTTTTATGTATTGATGTTACTCCCTTGTAATTTGCATTTAGTTATATGGTTACCAGATAAACATCTTCCAATCTTCGAAGCTGTAAGCTCTGTGGGAAAAAGGCTCAACAATATATACCCAGAAGATAAAACAGTAACCGCAAGTGGAGTTGCTTTATAAAGGTTGGTTGTTTTGATACTTGGTAAAGATTTCTGAGGACGTCAAATGCTTACCTGTGCTTCCAATTTCTGTTAATCTCAGGAGAGTGTTAAAGAATACTCTACTCTTACTTTATAAGGAATTGTGAGTGAGTGTGTGTGTACCTATGAAAATACATATCTTCTACCTTTGGTCAAGATTATCAAGCTGAAGGATTTGAAACCCCAGGGAATCAAATAATGTGCATAAGTGGATGTGTTCTTCTTCTGAGATTATGCTTCAGAGAGACATGTCTATATAGTTCTTTAAAATTTTATTTTGACAAATACACATTGTATGTATTTTATACACACATATATAACATAGCAACATGATATTTTGATATATTGTACATTATAAAATTATTAAACCAGGGGTGATGCCTGTGGCTCAAAGGAGTAGGGCACCAGTTCCATATGCTGGAGATGGCAGGTTCAAACCCAGCCCTGGCCAAAAAAAAATATTAAACCAAAGTACTTAATGTATTCATCAGTTCATATGCTTACTTTTGGGGGGTGAGAAACATATGTCTCTATATTAAAATGCACGCAAGACAAATTAGGAAGACATAATAGTAGTCCCCTACTATGGCCCGGAGAAGGGAGAAGATTTAAATTAAAACAACAACAACAACAACAAAAAAAAACATGATTAAAGCCTAGGCCTTTAGGGAATAAAATGGCCAGGAGTTATTTTTAAACATCTATGAGATGTATCTTTTACAAAATATATTTTGAAGGAAAATTTCATATGGATTGATTCTATTTCTAAAAAAAAAACTATTTTAATACAAATAATCATTTTTTAGTTTATCTTCCTGGTGATCTCCATTGACTAATCCTGTGGACCTTTACATTTACACTATGTTAAGAGTGTCCTGCTCATGTTGCCCTTAAAATTAAAGGAAAATGATACAATGTTGTCTTATCACATACAGTTCCATCTCTTGCACTATATTACTTTCTAAAAATATCATGAACATGTTAAGGCACATATCTATTTTGTGTCTTAAGCTCCACTAATATCTTGGCCTAAAGTAGTTTGTGCAGACAGAAGAGACACTGTTTACTCCAAGAGTTGGCCTTGGGGGTAGTAATGCAGGTGTTCAAGTCACCGATATTGATTTAGATAGAAGTAGGAAAAGCAACAAGAACAACTTTTAAACCAACTTTGAAGTATCCCACAAGATCAGTGCATTTCCGCCAGGGATATTTACTTATTTATATTCAAGAAATATGGTGATGGACTTCTTGGTCAAAGGAGGTGATTATGACACTCTTCTCAAGAGAAATTTTAAAAATTATGATAAATTATATTTAATTAACTTTTATTGTCACTAATGTTATCAGAGCCAGACCTCATTCCATGAAAAATGTCCAGAGTTAGAGAAGTTTGGGATCCTTACATCTACCACAGGAGGAGATTAGACAGAGCAAAGCTTCTAAAGGGTTTGCACGTATCCTTTTATCACGGAAGGACCACTTCAGCTGTAATTAGGATCTGTCATTTGTCTTGAACTATTTACCAAATGCCTTGGAGTTGACAAACATAGAATCTAGTTTGGGTGAGTGTCTTTTTTTTTTTTCCTTAATTTTTAAACTCAAGTGATTCCTAGGGAAATTTAATCCATATGTTTCAGAATCGTTTACACTTAGCTCATCAAAATGTTTTGTAAGAACTATTTGATGTCCAAGATGTCTTTTAAAATCACTTTGCTTAAAACAGGAAATTGTTCTTTGTTTTGTTATTTCTGTGTGTGTTTCTTTTCTAAGAGTAAACAACCTAGGGACCCGGAAAGAACAAGACAAATGTCACAATTTTTAACAATTGGAATTAAGCAGATCCTGTACACAAAGAATAGCCTGTTCTTACAATTTTAGCACAGCTTATTGATTTAGGATGACGGTACCTAAGATTATAATTAGTTGATTAGCACCAAATATGTGTTCAATGACTTTTTCAGAAAACATTCAATGCAAAGCTGTTGTTAGAAGACATAGAAAATACTGATATAGTAATAACCACAAGAGGAATTAAAATATAGTTAGTCATGATTTCCTTTTTTTTTTTTTTGAGACAGAGCCTCAAGCTATCCCCCTGGGTAGAGTGCTATGGCATCACGCTCACAGCAACCTCCAACTCCTGGGCTCAAGAGAGTCTCCTGCCTCAGCCTCCCAAGTAGCTGGGACTACAGGTGCCCGCCACAATGCCCGGCCATTTTTTGGTTGCAGCTATCTTTTTTGTTTGGTGGACCTGGGCTGGGGATTTGAACCCGCCACCTTAGGTGTATGTGGCTGGCGCCTTAGCCGCTTGAACCACAGGCACTGAGCCTAGTCATCATTTCCTAATAAACGCATCATCCCTTATTGGTTTTATTGGTTTTGCCGAAGGATTCTTCTATTAAATGCTAAGTCATAAGTGAGCAAAATATAGGGAAGCAATTTATGGTGGAAGATAAATGGATATGGCTAAAAAGTATATAGAAAGCTTTTCAACTATACTGGTATTTACTAATACCTATTTGCATATTAACTGGCAATTGTCTGGGGGAGATAAGTGTCATATGTGGTGTGACTATAAATAAAGTCTTTATCAAAAGGAACTGGCATTATTAAATTTAAAAACAGTATATAAATTTCTAGTTCCATACATTTTACTTCTAGAGAAATTTTTATATGTATAAGAAAATTTTCAAAAAATATGCATTACAACATTAAAATAAAATATTTTTGCTATACATTTGACCTAATTAGGCAGTGGAAGTAAAATTATTTAAGAGATCAAACAAGTAATAGTTTAGAAAATGGGGATGGCAGGTATTTCTGGAAGGACTTTCTCAGGCAAAGGCTATTAGCAGAATTTTTTTTTTTTTGAGGCAGAGTCTCTATGGCAGTGTTATAACATCTCACAACAATGTCAAAGTCTTGGGCTCAAACAATCCTCCTGTCTCAGCCTCCCAAGTAGTTGGGACTACAGGTGCACATCTCAATGCCCAACTAGTTTTTCTATTTTTGGTAGAGATGGGATCTTTTTTTTCATTAAGTCATATACACATAGATCATAAATACATTTATGCATATGTGGGGTACAATGTGTTGATTTCTTAATACAATCTGACGTGCTTACTTCAAACCAATCAACATAGATTTCGCCTCATTTAACTTGCTTTTGCTCAGGCTGGTCTTAAACTCCTGAGCTCAAGCAATCCACCCATCTTGGCCTCCCAGAGTGCTAGGATTACAGGTGTGAACCACTGTGCCCAGCCTCAACAATTTTATCATAATGTTTTTAGGGGAATGTATTCCTTCAATTCAAAAACTTATTACATTGGGGATGTTTGGAGAATGAAAGCAGCTCTCTCGAGGCAGCTCTGCTCTCTCTTGAAAGCAGCTCTCTCCCACCAGGGCCATTCTGCACATCATGATCCAAAGAGGGATCTTAGAGTGCTGCTGCCTCCTTGGGAATGACTTACAACTAGAATATAGTCTTTTTCTTTTTTTTTCTTCCAGAATTGTGCAACTTGTCTCACAAGCAGAAAGAATAAAAATCTCGGAGTCTCCTGTTGGATCTTTTGGGAGAGGGACCAACCGCCTTTTCATAGGACTTGGGGAACTGGAAGCTAGTGGCTTTAGCAAATTCCCTGCCAATGCTTTGGATCAATCGCCATTGAACCTTCACTAACGTCTTCTTAACAGCAAGATTTAAAAGTTGGTCACAAATCAATCCGTTCATATAAGGAGAATTTTTCCTGGGCTCAGAAACCCAGTTGATCACTATGAAAAAAGCATTTCATTCACAGAGATACTAGCTGGTGGTCTCGGCCTTACCCATTGCATTGGATTAAAGCCTCAGGCATCAAGGGATGCTGAGGAAAGGTCAGTTTTTTGAACAGGTCACTTTCTTTTTATTTCTGTGAAAGAAGGCTACCTATCTGCCAGCGTGGAATCATTGCAAATCTGTAGCAAGAGAATGTGGAGGATAGAAATAAAAAATTGAGATTTTTATAAATTAAACATAACTGTCTTCCTTCGAGAGATCGCTCTTGCTAACTGTGGTCAGTACCCGTGACCCAGACAACCTGGAGCTGACTCCGAGCTGGAGGGAGTGCAGAGTGGCACTTCAGAATACAGAGGCAGGAGCCAGGCTGCAGGGCTCTCAAGGTCACTTCCCACACTCGCCTGTTGTGCTGACAGAGTTACTACGCTAACGTTCAGTCTCCTCATTTTTAATCAAGAAGTGATGCCCACTGCAGAGCCATGCTATGGATTGCAGGAGTAAATACATACTGCTTGGACTGTATTTGGAATGTAGGGGCAGCTTACAAGGGCTGTTCCAAGCATCAGGAAAGTTTTGCCCCAAGATTGTTGCATCTCACTGATCATCTATATCCTGCTCAACTATAATCTCCTCACAGAGCCACCCTGACCCCTTTTCTGAAGAACCCCCCACAGATTTTGTAAACTCCCTATTCCTTGGCCCAGCTTTTGTAGCTCCAAGGCAACAATCATTACTAGAAATTAAATTGTACATTTATTTTTTATTCTGTTTCCCACTCTCTCCAAAATGAACTTTTAAAGACAGGACATTTGATTTGGTATCTTCATCATCTCCAACGGTGCCTGGAACATACCATATGTGTAAGAGATTGTTCCTTAGGGAATACACAAGGGAAAGAGCGTGGGTTCTTACTACAAAATATCAGGAAGCCACCAAAGAGAATGTGGTAGATTTATAAGTTCTGATATGAACAGTCTCTAAGCCATATTTTAAGTATAAAAGAGCACATTTCAGAAGACCAGAAACTTAACCTTATTTATGTAGAAAATTTCACAAGACAAAGAATTGAAAATGATCATAGAGACAAATTTTAAAAGTTTTGGAAAAGGTCTGGAAGGAAACATAAAATTGACAATGATTACTTTTGAGGAGGGAGTGGGAATAATTGAGGAAAAAATATATACGAAGCATCATAACTGCACCACGGTAGCATCCCTGGGTATGAAATACCAGCCGACATAACTGAGTGTGCATGCCAGATATGTTAACTCTACCGCTAAAGTTGTAACCATTTTATCTTCTAAAGGGATTACTTTCTTTAAATCTTTTATTTAGATTACAGCAGCGTTCAGTTTATTATAATCTGCATTCTACCCAACTTTCACTTTTGTGGGTATTTCTTTCCAGTAAACAGGTGATATTTATGCTTATGCTGTTTCTTCCTCCTGCATCCAAATTTCTCTACAATAAATACGATCTGGCTCGGTGCCTATGGCTCAACCGGCTAAGGCGCCAGCCACGTACACCTAAGGTGGCGGGTTTGAATCCCCAGCCCGGACCCGCCAAACAACAATGACGGCTGCAACCAAAAAATAGCCAGGCGTTGTGGCGGGCACCTGTGGTCCCAGCTACTTG